>JAFVLL020032714.1:20000-28488 GCA_021397915.2 Tor tambroides | reverse complement strand
GATTTTTTTTTTCTTCAGAAAACAAGACATAATATCTTAAGCAATTTTACTTGTAAAGTAAATGCATCATTTAAAACAAAACAAAAGTAAGTAAGAAAATCTTTTTTGCAGTGTATTCTTTCTTTGTCCCAATTCTCTAACCTTATCATGTGGATGTTTTGGTCATCTTTGAGATCAGTTTTACATTTGGAGACTAGCTAGTTTGAAGTGGGAAACTGGTCATAGATATTCAGTGCGAGGGCCTTTGGCCTGGCTCTGGTCTCTGTGTTCAACGGTGGCCGTACATTGCCTTTAAAAGGGCATATTTGAGCTGTGATGTTCGTGTCTTCTCATGTTTGAGGTGGTGGTTTAGAGAGCTGAGTCATAGGGATCATGTTTGAGCCAGGAGCTGTTATGATGGTTTGGATTACTAACAGAGTTCTGGGTGACTGTGCTCTTTTATGGGGATTACCCACATACTTTGGCTTCCAGCTTTCTTTCTCCAACTTACTTTCTTTCTTTTCCAGATGCAATTCTCTTCTGGAAGCTGCCACTGCTCCCTTCCATCTCATTGGTCTTCTTCCCCTGCTGGTTCTGTTTTCTTAAATGTTCCCCCTCATACTGAACATGAGTTATGTCCAAGCAGGTACCTTTCTGTCATCATTTACTCACCCTCATGTCATTTCAAACCGGTATGACTTATTTCTTCTGTGGAACACAAAAGAGGAATGTTTGAGCGACAAAATTTTTACACTCTAAAAAGAACATAAAGATAATATGAAATTAATCCATACGCATATACTGGTATCTTCCAACTACACACTGTATCACTACAAGACTACATTAAATATAGTGACACAAACACCAAATGTCATGCTGTCGTGACGTCTGAGAACCAGTGAGGTTTGATGTTAGTTGATGATTGAGGTTTGTGTTGCCATATTGAGGTATTCCAAAGTGGTGACCAATTCGAATATCAGGCTTATTAATCTCAGTTCAAGTCTCTTGAGTTTTGACCATCACATCCATCCATCCACTTATGCAGTATTTCCCAAACACATTCCTGGAGCCCCCAGCACTGCATGTCTGTTTAAATCTGTTTAAATGTGCAAGATAAAATTACAATTGAAGATGCATAAAAATGGATCTAAAGGCAAAGGTTTCTGCTTCTTTCAGACAAGCTAGAAGCATTGCACAACATTCATCGAGGCCTGCTCCTGAAGAGCTACCTTCCTGCAAAGCTTAGCTCCAACCTGGCAAACCCACCAGTCAATTAAGATCTCCAGGAACATTTAATAATTACAAACAAGTGTGTTGAAGCAGAGTTGAAACTGAACTTATGAAAAAGGAACATGAATGAACACTATGCCATCCATTTTTTGAGGCCCTTTCCTCACTAACTATGTTTCATTGACTCAGATGTGTGTCACTGATTACGCTGCATGAGTGCACGCTACTAGCAGAACCATTGCAATGGGCTGAATTGAAAAATGGGGTTGTGTCTGTCCATAGAAACTTCATGAAGTGGAAAATGGCAAAATGGCAGCAGGGATTCTCCTGAGGGGAAGCTTGTGAGTGTGCTTTGTAAAGCGAAATGGAACGCAGCCCTAAACTTCAGTTCCAACCCTTCTCCATCGCACCTGGCTGTTGTTCTCTAGTAATCCTGAACACCTTGACTGTGTTTGGTGTGTTGATTAGGGTTGGAGCTAAATTCTTCATGAAGGTAGCCCTGCAGGGGTGGGTTTTGCAACCCCTGGTCTAGTGATTCCTATATATACCCTGCAAACAAGCCTGCACTGGCCCTTTACGGGTGATGACACCAACAGGTGATGGTGATTTACTGCTAATCACGGAACCGGCTTTATTGACGAGATACGCATGATAATCGAACTCGATTAATTGCACAGCCCTAGCCCAAAGGATACAAAAGTTGCTCTGGGCCATCATGGGATTAATGTGGGCAGTCCGCTACTGTGGGCTGCTCACAGAGAGCCGGCGGTGAGCCCAAAGCTGTGTGCCTCGCCTGGGCCAGCCCACACTGGGCCTGTTTAGGTTTGGTGTGGGCTGGCCCTAGCCCACTGTGCCCGCAGAAAGCCAGCATAGGCTCCGCGGGGACATGTTTACAGTGTATCCCTTTGTCACAGGGTCCATTCCTGCTTATGGAGGACCACACCTGCCTAGAAGTTTCTAGTGATCCCACATACTGTGTTTAGCTGGTTCAGATGTGTTTAATTAGGGTTTGGAGCTAAACTCTGGAAGGTGGACAGCCCTGTTTATCAGTACTAATCAACATATGAGTGGAGGGGACAGGCTGTTGGGTGGTCTAGGATTTAAGCAACCTTGAGCAGAGAAAAACAGCTTTTATACAACAGCAGCATGCTGAAATCTGGTGTTCATGGCTTGAGGCCCAATTTAAGAATCTCTGCAAGAGTCAAACAAATTATATCACACTCACAATTAAATTAGATGTATGTGTAACAACATAAGAAAGAAGAGGGAGATAAACCTAAACCTAAAAGAGTTGGTAAAGAAAGAAGAGAAGCATTTACAGAAGAGTGAAAAGTCAAGATTAGCATTTCCTGTTTATATTTATGAGCAGTGATGAACGGCACAGTAACATACAATGGCAATAGTGTTGTATTCATTGTGAAACTGTATTTTTTATAGTATCATGGCCTAAACTTAATGTATACAGCATTTTTTTAGCTAGTGTTAGCATTATTGTTCTTTGTGTACTTTAAGTAGTTTCTACAGTGAGTTTTAGAGAGTGGTCTGCAAAATGCTTTATTTTGTTAACTGACCAACAAAAAAGTAGCAACTTGGGCATCACTACTCAGGATTTTCTCTGTCAGCTCATCTTTTCAACCTTGTGTTTGCCGTACTAATGTTAACACTCATTGGGCCAGATTTACTAACAGCTTGTGCCAGTGCAAATCATCTTTTAGTGTTAAAATAGTACTGTCAGGATTTACTAAAGACGTGCAGTGAAGAATTAACGCTGAAAAGGCGTGGACACAGTCATTTTTGCACCTGACCTTATTGAATATGCATTTATAGGAGTTTCTCTTTCAGACGCTAAATTTATGGGAGGAGAGTATTAAAATGAATCACGCAATGCGATTTACTAACATTTGCGCTCGTCAAATTACTGGTATTTGCGCCATAATTTAATTTAAAACAGCATGTCTTAAAGCAGGCCGTAATTTGCGCTGCTCTTGGCACATTGTGCTGGTCATTATGGAATTGTGCTCTAATGCTAATTAGCCCTGTTTAGTAAATCTGGCCCATAGTTTATCTGTGTTGGTCACATCCCTTCAAGTGTCTATGATATTTTGGTGTCTAGATATGGCTTGGGTCCCGTCTTTAATGTAAGTCTGTGGGACTTTCTGTCCATCGGATGTAAATAAAGCAGTAGTTCACCTGAACAACGCAGCAAGCTGCATGATTTGAGTTATTATTAATGTCTGTAGCATAAACTGGGTATGTCCATAGAATGCTTCCATGCAAACACTGTAAAAAAGTTGTTTTTCTGTGTTTTGTACTGTGAAATCAAGGGTGTGTCTCTCACTGTGTGCTGCACCTGCAGTAACAGAGAAAACACCTGCAGTGTCTCTGACTGCGCCACAGGTATTTGGGGCCTCAGGAGGTACTTTGGTTGATTTGAAAGGTGCAAGGTGCACTTTTGTTCTGCCCTGAGACCTGCAGCACTTTACAGCTCTATTGTTCTGCCACTTGTGTGAGGCAGAGGTGAAGAGGACCGCCATGAGTGTCACACACACACACACACACACACACACACACACACACTTGTTGGCCTTTTCACTTGTGTCCACTTGTGTCACTTATGTGAAGACAGCCTCCAGATGTATAACTGCACCTGCCTGAAATGCACACCCTCTGGCTGCCTTCGTATCTCTTCATCTCACACCCGCTCAGAGCATTCATAAGTCTGAGCGCTCATTTATCTGTGAGTGTGTGCATTTTTGACTGAGATTTGGTGTCTTCTTACCATGACTTACGTCAGCATATTATATTCCTTTTCCAAAAAGCATATGCAGCACTGATCGGTTCAAGGTACTGATGAGATTATAATTTTCACGGAGCATATGGGAAAACTTAATTATGCACACACACTCCATCTCCAATCTCTCTTTAGAGATATAAATAGAAACTTTCAGGCCTGTTTTGATATCCCAACACTATCTCACGACCAATTCATACATATTTTACGAGGTGGCTAATTCATACAAATTTGTACAACCTCACTCATACGATTTGAGTGACGGGTAGGTTTAGGGGCGGGGTTAGGTGTAGGTCATTCGTACAAATTCATGTGAACTGTGCAACTCGTAAAATACATACAATTTAGCAAAAACCGTATGAATTTGTACGAGTGAGATCGTACGAAAAAAATATGTACAAACTGCCATGAGATCGGGTTGGATGTCCTTATGGGGTAAATGTTGGATTAGATGAAGTGTACTGAAGTGCCTGTAAGAAACACCCTGTGAAAAGAAAAAGCACAACTGAGATCTTTTTAATATGGAGTGCAAATGAATAATTTAGCTTAGGCCTTGTCCCTAATGACACTTCATGTGCACTTGTGGCCCTGAGGACTTACAAAGGCTGCCGCTTACACGTGTCTCTTAAGTCCACAAGACCATAGGGTGTCCCATTTGTCATTTTAGGTTTCAGAAGGATCCTCACAAGCCCTCTATGCGCCCTTGAGGCGAGCTCTACATTATGGCATCACATCATGAAAGGATGGATTTGGAGGAAGACCGTGAGGGCTTAGGGTGTCATTTGGGAAATGGCCTTGTGGACAGTGCTCCTATATGTGCAGAAATGCCTCAGCTGACCTCATTTTGAGTTCTGGCTCGTGGTCCTTTCTTGATTCTGTATCCCAATGCTTCCTGCCTTTCTTCATCCAATCCTATCTAATAAAAGCAAAACAATATGAGTCTCCTGATTCTCATATGTGTGAGTTCCAGAAGAGATCTCAAAAATGTGCTCAGTATTGTAAAGTATGCAGTTTTTAAGTACAAAATGAGCTAAAGAAGCAAAAGTTATCATTCCATTGTTGGAAGATTTTATTGTGGATTTGACATATTAAATTAATCTTGACAAACTGTTTCGGAGATTCACGATTCACCTACACAGAGGGGCTATAATCAAAGATTTCTCGTCAATTTATCTGACCTGTGCTATCCAATAATAATTTTATAGCACTATATATTTATTTTAACATCAGTCTCCAAAATTAAAGGAATTTTCTGAGTCTCTTTACTCTGAGCAGTTGTTTTGCTTTGGAGAGCTGGAGGTCCCAGCACAGAAGGCACAGACAGGTGGATGGAGGCGAGACAGAAGGTGCCTGTGACCTCTGGATGTGGTCAGGTGGGTCCACGCCTGTCTCCTTACTAAGACTAAGATTCCGGTTACATAAGACAGAGACACACAGGATATCCAGACAGAATGTTAAGGGATCATAGAAACACGCTCAGTCCAAAGACTGTTGATTACACTTTTTTTTTTTTTTACATTCAGTACTGTAAAGTACTAACAAAAAGGAATTCATTTCACCTAATGCATTTCATGCTTATTACAGCAAAGGCTTCCCTTATGAAAAAGTACACTTCAGCATACTTTAATATACTTTAAAAGAATGTACTTGCAAATTGGATGTAATATTTTCAGACACTTACCTGCATTTTATATGTAATTTCATTATTAAATGTTCCATTAAATATGGATTGCTGAATGTGCTGACAAGCATTTATGGTACACTAAAACTCAATAAAATAATTTATTGAAAATTGTATGTCATGTATTTAAATTGTATTTATATTTGTAATGATGAAGGTGGAATGTAGTGCACTTAAAATATATTAGCTTTAAATGTAACGTAATGTAATGTTTTTAGTAGGTTAGTCAACACATCAAAGTTTGTAAGTTTAAGCATGACAAAAGAGTATTAAAACAGTGATTTAAAATGCAGCACTGTAAACTTTTAATTTGACATTAATACAACCTGAAATTACTTAAGTGTGTTAAGAAACAGTCATGAAAGTGAACTCTCTAAGTACACTTAAGTGGTCTTTTATGTCATTAATATTATAATATTGACAAGTACAGTTTTTAAAAATATAATTTTCATGAGTGTAAGTACACTATACTATTGAATTAAGCACTTCTTTTTCACAAGGGTTACAAACATGCCAACATTAAACTAGATTCTAGATTCAATCAGTGGAGTTGTGTGTCCTACAATATAACACTCAGCCAAAACATATACATTTAGCATGCATTTTACTTTCATTGAAATGAATCACAGTGTTTCTAATACATGCAAACACACAGAGATCAGTGAGCTGTGACAGACAGTGACCTGCCAGCTTGGTTTAAGGTCTGCTGAAGCGTCTCTACAGCTGTCGCTGTGTAATTCTAGATATCAGTCCACCTGAGCAGCCCGTGGAGCCAAAACAACAGCACCGCTCCTGCCCCCACCGCAGAGCCCCCCACGCACACCCCTTCCTGCTCGGGCCGTCCTGCTGCAGGGGGGTTAGTCACGCAGGTATGAGTGGAAGTGCTCAGCCCAGCATGAATCAAACAACCTCATTCCTCTGCTGAATCCCAGTGTAAACTCACTTCTCCTGTAGTTTTTCACATTCAAATTCACGATTTCTGAAATTAATCACTCATCATTAAAAAGAATCAACTTGAAAAAGAATGAATGATTCACCCCACATTCATCACTATGACAAAGCCAGCAAGGTGGGTGAGTAAATACACTGCTGATCAAAAGCTTGTGGTAAGATTATTTTACGTCACTTCTGCTCATCAAAGCTGCATTTATTTGATGAAAAATTCATTAAAAACTGTAATAATGTGAAATACTATTACAATTTAAAATAGCTGTTTTCTATGTGAATATGTTGTAAAATGTAATTTTTTTCCTGTGATCAAAGCTGTATTTTCAGCATCATTGCTCCAGTCTTCAGTGTCACATGATCCTTCAGAAATCAGTCTAATATGCTGATTTTCTGCTCAAGAAACATTTCTGATTATCATCAATGTTGAAAACAGTTGCGCTGATGAATATTTTTGTGGAAACCATGCAACATTTTCTTCAGGACTCTTTGATGAATGAAAAGCTATAAAAACAGCATATAGCAATCTCATGTAACATTAAAAACATCTTTTTAATCAATTTAATGCATCCTTGCAAAATAGTAGTAGTACTTTTTTCAAAAAATATTATAAACACCTTACTGACCCCAAACTTTTGGTGTATAGGTGAAAAATCTGAATTGTCATTCTACAATAAAGTGAAATAAAAGTAAAAATCAACACTGTAGTAAGCTAAATATATTACAAAATATTTCAAATCATGAAAAAGTGTTGTGGACGTTTTTAGATGTATGAAGTCACTTTCTCTCGAGGTCACACAGGTGTAGAGACTCACATCTCATTACCTGTGAACGTGATCCACTAACATCTGACAACCACTCAGTGCCACAACACTGTCATTTTGAGCAATGTTTGATTTATCAAACAAAACCTTACAAAGTTGCTTTTCGTGAAATATTTTTCTTGAAAATGTGTAGCAGTTGGTTTGATCATTTTCATTTAATTTTAACTATAACATTATGAACAATGCAAAGACTGATTTGGAGACAAGTAAGTAGGTGCACACATATTAAGAAAAACACAGGTAATGACAAGGAAAATCATGATGTAGTAGTATTGTCCTTGAGTGGCTCTTTATTTTCTTTCGAGGACTTCATGTGCAGTTTAATTATGAGGGCTGAGATCCTGAAATACTCTGTGAGCCAGACCATGAAGGTCACATCAGTGAGCCAAAGCCAGCACACATATATTAGAGGCTTTCTAGCCCAGAGCAGAGATCTGAGCACAGCATGTGTGTGGCATTATAACAACTGCGTGTTACTGTGTATTACATACATACTGTACAGTGTGTATTTGCTGGAAGTAGATATTCTGTGTGTGTCTCATAGGCAGGTTGTTCTCTAATGGTTTTGCGTCAGGACCCAGATGTTACATTGTACATCAACCTGACATGGTACCAAAAATGTTTATCAAACAAGATGTCATGTATTAAAATTGATTAATATTACCATGAACTGCATGGACCAGACTGACAGACTAAAAAGAAAAAGTGATAATTATCTAAAATTTCTATGTGGTTCTCATGGTGTTCCAGGCTTGAATCTAATAAAATACATGAAAGAACAATATTTACAAAAAAAAAAAAGTTAAGGATAGTGAGATTTTATCAATACAGTCTCTCTTCTCTGTGCATGGGAACACACACACTCACACTGAGGTCATTACTTTAAAGCTAGTTTTTGGGGGTTTTGAGAAAAACTCCCTCCTACAGAGAAAGCTGAGAGAATTCCCACACACACACACACACACACACACACACACACACACACACACACCGCAGCGGCTCGGCTCCAGAGACCCCCGCCTCCAGCACGTAAGCCTT
>JAFVLL020032714.1:0-17500 GCA_021397915.2 Tor tambroides | reverse complement strand
GTGTAATTCTCAGCGGTCAATGAATGTTCTTCAGAGTGCTCTTGCATCAAAAAATTTGTCACATGATGAACGTTTTTCGTTCTATAGGAGGAGACAGTGATGAAAGTACTGCCAATGGTTTGGAAAACATTACAACAACTGGACCGACAGACGCTCCACATTAGCCTAACGCTGGATGACTATCGGCTTGATGTGTCTTGGAAGGTGGAATCAAGTTGGGACAGTCTTTGTGTCAGTAGCACACAGACAAACCTTAAAAACTGGCAAAAACCTCAGAAAATTTATTTAATTTTTTAATTTGACCATATTAGGACTCAAATAAGACAATGTATAGTTTTTGTTCAAAATATTGCATTAATATTACAGTTTGTATCTTCTAAGATATTATGCCCATTTAAAGTTTAACACACAATAATAGGAATTCATGTTTGGCTGTGATTTCAACCTATATTAAAACATTCGGTTACACTTTATTTTAAGGTGTCCTTGTTACAGTGTAGTTGATCAACTACATGTACTTACTATATGGTTAGGGTTAGGTTTAGACTTACTTGCATGTAATTCTGCATAATTTATTGTTATTATAATAGTAAGTACATGTAACATGTGTAACAAGGACACGTTATAAATAAATTGTTACCAAACATTCATTCGGAGACATAAACTTCAAAAAGAAAACATAGTATGAACTTTTTTTTTTGAAAATGTACCATTTTATTTCTTGAAGTAATTTATGGTTGTGAACCAATGTGCCCTTATCCCCAGCTTCCCCGGGGGTCTGTTTCTGCTATTAGTGTGCTGTAAGCCTCTCTGGGTAAAAAAAGGGTCTGTTAAATGACAAGCACCCAATAGGAAGAGAGAAAGACAGAGAGATAGAGAGGCTAAGATTAGGGTAATCAGTCCATCAGAGAGATTGATGGAGAAGACATGCAGAGTTTAAGGAGGAGACCAGCGGATCTTAAGTGAGCAGTCTGGCAAAACGGCAAGTGCAGTGGAGCAGGGGCTGCTGGGTAAGGCACCTTGCAACAGCTGGTCTCAATTATCCACCCAGGAGTCGAGGGACGCATGGGGCTGTGGGACGGGGGGGGGTCAGAGACCACTGGCGCCAGGAGAAGAGCAACAGGTCAGGAAAGATGGAGATTAGAAAAATATTAGCAGGCGATTGGCCCCTAAAAGAGAAAACAGATACTGTGTGTGGGGTTTGTTGAGCATGTGCCACAGCATTACGGAGGAGGAGCCAAAGGGTGGACATTTTATCTTCACTTCCTGTAGAAAACTAAATATAGAACCGAGAGAATGAGAGAGACAAAGAGCAACAAACACAGAGAGACAAAATACAGTATTTGGGCACATTTACTCACTCTCAGGCTGTTGCAAATGTATGACTGTCTTCTGCAAAACACAAATTATGATCATTTTTAAAAAGCTGGGGTTCAATTTTATTGCATGGAAAGAAACAGACATTTTTTTTTCTAAATAACTTCTTTATAACTTCTTTTATGTGAAAGAAAGACATGCTATTCTAACATTTATCTCCATCCCAAAATCTCAGATGACCAGACAGTGATTTATCTCTTTTGAATAGTCAAAATATTTGTGTCTGGGACGTTGTGAGCCTGGAGACTGTAGTGAACATTGTGAATTTTTAAAGACTTGGCTTAAATGTGTGATATGAACAAACAGTGCTTATACATGACTGTTGACATTCTCAATTGAAAAGAGTAGAGGTTTTGAACCGGAAACAGAATTCCTTACGCTTCAGCTTCTGGTTGGTCCGCTAAGAAAGTCATTAGAACACAACTGATTAAAATTAATTGAAAAATGTCTCAGAAAAGTCAAAGCTCTAGCAGCATCTGAACACAGATGACACTTGGTGTGATGTGTTGTATCTAATGTATGACATGGATAGGCCTATCTAAAGTATCCAAATACTCCTGTAGAAGGTTTACAATTTACATTTATTTGGAAAATGCATAAGGAAATAAAATTTGTGCAATTAAAAAAAGTGTTCCTGTCTTATTCATGAAACAGGATTACTGAATACCTGCATAATGTAAATGATGTACACTTATAAGCCTACACTGACTTTCATATTAGCCCTGAAATCATAGTGTGTAGTGCCCTCTGCTGGACTCTTAATATGATGGGGTAACTGTTACACCTTGCAAAAAAAAAAAAAAAAAAAAAAAAAAAAAGTCTTTACTGATCTAAATCAACTGACTCAGCTGTACTTAAAACAGCTGTGACTTGGAAAAATACTGTGGACTTTAATAAATTTACACGTTTTACTGAATTAGAGTGAATTCAGATAAATTTGTCAACTAATAAATACTAATACTAGTTAAACACTAACCCTAACCCTTTAACAACAAACATAATTATTTATATTATTCTAATCAATTTTTCATATTAATTGATATACATTAATGTGTTAATAATATTACTTTTATTAATTTGTTATATTAATAAACGTAAACAATTATATTTTTTTATTAAAAATAATTTATATTAACACAATTCTAGGACTTTACGTATAAATTAAAGCTTTAGAATTAATACAAGGACTAAAATCAGCTTGCTTCGCGCAATGGACTACTTGCACAATTACTTCCGATTTCTAGGGTGAATTCGGGTAATCTGGGACACTTTTTGCAATTTTGACTTCTGCAATTTATTTCGATATCTAACACATTAGATCAACACATTAGACTTTTCTGAAATCCCTAAGATGTTTTCTAACCACACCAAAAGAAAGAATGTAGATATTATACCCAGAAGAGACATGCCACACCTATTAATGTTTTTGTGCCAAAAAACAAAAATTCTGCCTCAATTTGACAATCTGGGACAGGTCACTTTGTAATCTGGGACATATGTATTAGGCCTAAAAAAGCCTATATTCACCATACTTTATGCATGCCAAAAACAATATCACCAATAGCTCCCTTCATTCTACTCTCATTCCATTGGTTTAACTTCTTTGTATTTCTCTCATTTCCCTCTCTCTCTCTCTCTCTCTTTCTGTTGCCATCTCTTTTCCTGACGCTGTGGTGCCATAGTATTCTGTAATACATTTCATTGAGTTAATTAAGGGATAGGCCATGGATATTTTCATATGTTAGCTGACTGTCTGTGTGTGTGTGTATGTGTATGTATGGGTATGGGTGTGGGTGTGTGTGTGTGTGTGTGTATGTATGGGTATGGGTGTGGATGTGGGGTGGGGTTGCGTGCGTGTATGTGTATGTGTATGTGTATGTGTGCAGAACATTGTCAACTGGCCTGGGCACAGATCCCCCTCCTGCTCAGTGATTTGAACCGTTGTATATACTAAACTAACTGGGAATTTGGGAAATGAAATTAATGGTTTACTTCATCCTGAGACCTTTGCTTGCTATTGGAATACGTTTTCCAGATTCCATCTCTGTAGCATCTCTCTAGCTAGCTGGTTGAGCTAGCTGCTAGCTACTGTGAACTTATGCTAATGTTATAACCTCCAGCATTAACACCCATTTCTCATTATGGCATATATTGGCCCTTGTCATTAGACTTATAAAGTCCCTAAATGTTCCCCACATTTGAAGACTTCATTGAATTACCCAAAGCTTGTGCTGTCCCATTCTCAATCATATTTGATAATGTGGGACAACAAAAAAATGTTTGAAAGAAAAAAAACTAAAACACATTTTCAACACTTTAATACATATTTTGATGCTTGAATAGATCACAAACATAATTTGACAACAATTAGGAACATTGTCTTATGACAGATTTATGTCCTTAACATTTATCTAGTCAGAATCCTATGTCACTGACCTTGTCATGCAATTCCCAGGGGAGCTTCTTGATTGACAAGTGCCCTGCCCCTTTCTGTGGAATCACCCCCATGAAGTCATGTGATTTCAGTCACATGACATCCATGCTAAAATTATAGTAAAAGTCCTGTTGACTAAACATTGTTAGAACAGGAAATAAACACACTGGAGTTTAGGTGTCCCAGATTACCCAATGTCCCAGATTACCCGAATTCACCCTACTTATTACGGCTCGGGAGTTTCCGGTTAGCGTTCAGCGCACTTACATACAGACAGCTTCTCATGAGAGTGCAGATTATTACTACATTTTAGGGCTGGCATTTCTTTTAAAAAAACAATTAATCGTATTCTCTGCGTTAACATGAATGATTTTCAACCTGCTATAAATATATTTCCCTTCCAAGTGTGCATTCTGAATAATAAATAAATATATTTCCCCACTAACCTGCCGCATCAGTGCTTCTTCTCAAGAACAGTATTTTTCTTTTACTGATCATATGTCATACTTGAGTGTACAGTTTTAAATGAATTTGACTGATAAACACCCTTACGAAAATTAACCATGGTTTTACCATGAAATTAATTTGTGGTTATATGGTTAACTTCAATGGCAGTTTTTTACTACAACTAAAACCAAGGCTAAATTTTCATAAGAGCAGTATTGTTTGTGTGTTGGTGCTCTTATTACAGTGTTTAAAATGGCTGAATGAACTGCCCTATTTGACGATGTTAAACATTTAAATAATTTTAACAGTAACAGGTTGACCGTGCGACTATTTTGAATAGGCCTATTCATATTTTGGTGCTATACAGTCAAATGATGACACAGAATAGTGACTAACATATTTAACACAGATAAATAAAGGTTCATTCTGATCTTATTCATCAGATCCCAAACACACTTCTGAGTCGCGATTACTGGTTTATAGCGCTGACACCCAGTGGTGAAACAATCACATATGTTTAGCAGCCACCGCATTTTCAGATCGGTTTATGTTGGATTAAAACTTCACATTCCGTTGAGTCTGGACAATTCTGTACACAGTAATCATATGTCTTCTCCTGTCTCTGAAAATAAACGGGTTTTGAAATCATCCAGCGAACTCTCATTTTATTAGGCGTTTAATTCAACTAGATGATTACAGCACATTGAAAATATACATTATAACTGCGCCGTAATATTTCAAAACGGAAGTGCGTCACGAGGCTCAGTGCAAGTAGTCCATAACAGGTCCTCTGCGCTTCATCCATAGAACACCTGCATAACTGATGACGTCACAAGGACAGAGAAGCTCGTGCTCTTACGCTAATCACTTCAGTTCTCAGTTCAGTGAAGCGAAGATAATTTACTGAAGCAGAGTCTGATTCGAACTCAGTCCAGACACACACCATATTTAGACAGCGCTCCATCGCGAGCACTTAGTTTCAGCTGTGGAGAAAAGCCCAACAGGTCAGTAACAACATAAGAGATGGAAACAAAGTGTGGAATCAGCTCAATTCAGATTAAACTGAACTCGTATTGAAAGCTCTTCTCCATCTGATATCCATTAACAAAAAAGAAGCCAGACTTTGCTCACTCCCAAGGCCTATGATAATGAAAATCATTTGCCCCAAAATATAAAGTCGTGATGAAGAAATTTTACCTCAGCATATAATTTCATGATGATAATATTTCCATGCAGCAAGTGTTTTGGCGGCAAATGTTTATCACTGAAAGTAATGACGTCGCAGCAAAGACGCTAAAGGGTTAATTTGGTATCTGTATATTGACACAAAAAAATTATTGGATAATCAGGATTTATGGGACGCCCAGGGAGTGAGAACGAATGAAAAAGTTGCTTCTTGTGTTCTCATCGGTATACTGGAGCTCAACCTAGAGGAGAGAAGTGATAGAACATAATTCATGAATCATAACCCACCAAACTCGCTTTTCAGCCTGGTTGTAAATGAATGAATGAATGAATGCTGTTATAAATCTATGGCCGTTAGTTTATGTTTAGATTTTTTAAGTATGTTTAGTTTTTATTTTTAAGGGATAAATGGAGTATTGAAAAACATGTTATCTTATTGCATTTTATGTTTAATTGTTTAATGGACCAAAACTTTTGGAGCAAAGCTTTTTGTATTTTCAATTTTTTATTTTTTTTTAATGTAATGTACATTTATAATATGTGTTATATTTCCTTGGCTCTAAATCAAAGAAAACTAGTTAACGCTGCTGCGTGAGTGTGTATGTACATATTTCTCAGTCGTGAAAGTCATAAAAACACTGTTGGATTTTTTCTTTTGCTATTGGGTCAAATGGACACGCAACAATTATATTCACTGTAATGTCTGTTCCTGTCAATATAAATTTACTCAACTATGACTGCTTGTGCTGTTGTTGAGAACCCTGTAAATCTGCGAAAAGGGTCCATGAAGACAGGTTTTAAAAGTTTCAAATGCAAATCAAATAAAAGGCCCTCTGGTGGTAATACTCTTCTATTTTTATTTTCTCTTTCTTTAGAAAAGCAAACAAAAATGAAGAAAAAAGGCATTCGTGCATTCTTCAAGAGAACATGTCAGGCCATAAAACGCACTATCTTCGGTGGCAACAAAGTTTCACCTGATCCCTGGCCTGGTCCGTCTGGTGTTGAGCCAGCAGATCCACAGCCAGATCCATCCAGCCTGGAGCCAACAGCTCTCCAGGATCCAGCTGATCCACAGCCTGGTCCATCTGGCCTCAAATCTGAGTTGATGCCTGTTCCAGGTCCATCCAGTCTCAGGCCGACTCTTGACGCCACAGATCCTGATGAACTGGTTTCATTTGCCTCCCTTTATGAAATGGGACAGAGACTGGGAATAGGAGGTTTCGGCACTGTGTTTAAGGGAACTCGCAAATCTGATGGCCAGCAGGTGGAGTCACTTTTTATTGTATTTCTCGAACCTTTTGCTACTTGTTTACTTTTCACTTGCCCAGTATTTTTTGTGAACCTGACTTAAAGATTAACATCCACTGTTTTGATTTAAAAAAGTGTAAAATAGATGACAGATTACATATTGTCATTTACACAGACAGACTCAGATTCAGATTTAATATGATTAATGCTTGGTAAAAAATAAAATTTTGTCCTTTTGCAGGTTGCCATCAAGGTCATTCCTAAATATAAGGAGGATGATTATATCGTTATTGTAAGTTGGAAAAACATATTTCTGCACCCAAATAAATCAAACATAATACATCAAATACATAAAACATAGTCAGCTAATCATTTGTTGAGCATTTTTCTCTAGCCTGGCTATTCCAAGCCATTGATCATGGAAGTGGCTCTAAATCTGCGGGTGAAAAAGTCTCCGACAAGCCCCAACATTGTCGAGATGCTGGACTGGTTTGAAGAGGCACATTGTCACATCCTGATCTTGGAGTATCCACAGCCCTGCATGACCCTGAACAGATTCCTCAAACTCAACAGGCGTCGCTTAAATGAAAATCAAGCGCATCGCTTTATGCTCCAGGCAGTTCTCGCAGCCAAACACTGTATGGACCGCAGTGTTGCCCATAATGGCATCAGGGTGGATAACATCCTGATCAATACAGACATGCTGCAGCTCAAACTGATAGACTTTGGCTGTGGAGAACTTATTGAAGGTTGTGATGATGAAGACAACCAATACAGAGGTGAGTTAGCTTATTATTATACTCTATGATGGCAGAATGACTAATGCTTCAGTGATATATTATGTTTTTCTAAATGAAATGTTTGCTAAACATGAATCTCACCACATGAAAAAATACTAGTAATTTATAGTAAATACCACAGTGTTTTTGAACCATACTATAGTAAAGTGTATTATACTGTATATATTATAGTGTTTACAACACTTTAATGAATGCTACAGCATACTGTAGTATTAACTATAGTGAGCTGATAAACTGTAATAAGTACTGTAGTATACTTTAGTTTTTACTACAGTAAATTGTAGTGTATTGTAGTATAATATACCCTATAGTTGTAGAAAACTTAGTACAGTATTGGGTAAAGTAATTGGTTTATATTACTGTAGTTGTTATATTACCACAGCAACTATAGCATTACCACAACAAATTAATTCAAGTACTTTACTATAGTATGGTTCAAAAACACTATAGTATTTACTATAAATTACTATAGTACTTTTTCATGTCTTGTTTACTTGGACAGGACGTGGTACCGGAGCTTTATGTGAAGCACAAATACGCACTCAGTGAGACGATGCTGTCTCTGGGAAACCTACTGTACAGGATGGTGGAAGGCCAGTCTGCGCTAGAAAATCATCCAAGGTTTGATTCAAACCGCTGTTCAAAAGGTGAGGCAATAGCAATGACACTGTTAAACACACACACAAGGCTCTGTGTGAAATCATGGAGGTCTCATCACATACAAATTCATATAAACCTGGAAATTGAAAGGTAGACATTATTGTTACCAGTTCTGAATGGCTGGTAACATAAATATTTAGTATAACTGGCTGGTAAAAGAAAGTTGAAACACTGTCAATAGTAATATACAGACTGTACATGATGACATTAGCATGTCACATGGTCATGAACATACATGACTGACCTCTCCTCAAAACTTGTACAGAATGTCAGGATCTGATACGCCTCTGCATGAAATACGATCCAGATGAAACCCCAACATTAGAGCAGCTGTTAGCACATGAATGGTTTAAGCAGGGAGATGATCAGGAGTAGCTCAGGAGTCAGGTAACATACTATATAAGATAAGTCAGATGATAGGAAACAATATTTGAAATAATCCTTGTGAAAGACCGAGACCTTTTTATTTATTTAGATTTTATTTATTATTAATTTATTTATTAAGCAGATGAGGAAACTTTTCAAAAAGGAGAATCTAGATATTAAAAAAAAAATAATAGTGGAGCAAATTTAGTGTAAAAAAGGGGCAAAGCATAATATAATTTTAGTGCCAAACATAATGTAAAGGTAGCACACACACACACACACACACACACACACAAATATTTATTCACATTGATGTCATATTTCCATATAACGTTTTGTCAGAATCATTACTGTTCCTTCATAATATACTATATTGGATACTATAGTAGTATTTCAAGATGAGGCTTCAGAAGCTCATGGTAAATTTATTACAAGAAAAAGGAAGGAGCAAATTATACAAAGTTTACTATAAGATTAATACATGTTGGTAAAAAGAAACAAGAAAAAAAATTATTATTTTTATTGTAAGTATTAAAAAATCCTTATATTTTGAATGTTTTTAAAATGTTTTCTGTCTTTATTCATTGTCATATCAAACAGGGCTGTCAAGCAATGATTATTTAAAAAAAAAATCAAATTAATTACATGAAGTGCTGATTAATTAGTCTAATCACACCTTCATTTGGACTAAAATGATCCCCTCCAAGATCATTTAAAATCATTATTGTTAAATGAGAAAAGCTCTGAATAGACGTTCCAAAAAGTTTTAGAAAGAAATATTTTGATTCAACATTGTTTAATAATGATAATTAATGGGTATTAATGTTTTTTTATGAATATTGAAAAAAATGTTTAAAAAAATGAAATCATACTATCTGTATGAAACCAAAACAGCCAGTAGGTAGCAGCAAGTCACTGTCTTACTCAGTGAGTCATCCATTCAACCAGTTCGTTGAAGTGGCTGATTCCTTCAGAACCGAAGCAAGTGGCTGTCAATGAATCATTGAATCACTGACTTCCAAAATGTGGATTAATTCTGTAACTAACCAACACTGTGTGTTGATCAGAGACGCTCAACAGTTCTTCTGTGACTTTGTTTGGAACTATGTTCGTTTGCAAAACAGAAAATATTGACAATGTTGTGTTTAGCATTTAACACAATTTTAACTTTTAAAAGTTAAAAACAACAACACTCTTGCTCATGTGATATTGTTAAACTATATCATATCAAAATCCATACAGGGTTTTATTTTACCCTTATATCTTTAATTTAAGTAGCACGTAACACTGTTCTCATAAGCTACATCCTGTAGTCAGTCATGCATCATGTTCATCAGCAGCTGCATGCAGTGTCAGGTGGTGTACAGGGTGTGGCATGGTGGGCTAATTTTTTCCTTAACTAATCAAACCAAATTAACACTTTAAACTGACTGCTCTGATTTTAAATATTTGATGCTATGCATAAATAAAGTGTAAGATTACCAGGACGTAAGGTCTGGACCATAGACTGTTAAGAAAAGAAAAAGGGTGCCACGACTCCACTTCCTTCCACTGTAGAAAGATGAAGCCAAAATGTCCCAGGTATGGTCGCTGTCATCTTGTGTCCATGGCATCATTTGGAGCCCGAGTCTGCGGAGCAGGGATTATTGTTCTGCCCTCGTGGCAGTGAACATGTCATCAGAGAAAAGATGTCATTGACATGCACGGATAAATCTTATAAACACTTCAATAAATACTGCAATATTCCATAAAGGTATAAGAACAATCAATCTTGAATCAATAGGGACTTTAATCCTTGTGTGTCCTTATGGACATTTTTGTCTGTTTCAGTTTTGTTTTTTGATAATTTTGCTTGTGTTAATGCCAACCGCATAACATTTGGCACAGGTGTGTATTTTTATGAAAATTTTAATATATTACCCTCATTTCCTTTAATGAATTTATCTTTCGCTGGGTATACAAAATAGTTACACTCAGGACCTTAAGGAAAAAATGTCCCCACTGAAGCCCATTAAAACGGCAATTTTCAATCTCAGTGCCATTCAACTATAAAATGATGCAGTCTTTGTTAATAGGCTTTCATTCTGTTGCCAAGGCTTCAAAATTACATTATTTTTTTTAACCAGATTGTGCCATTTTCTCAGGCTTGGCCTATAGAGCAAATGCTCACTTTTTTTCTGTTTTTGCTGTATTTTAGGGCCGATTGGATAGATATCTATAATTGTGCGAGTGTGTAGGTATGGATGTCATAAGCCCTATTCGCACGGGATATTAGATATTAGTATTATCTGGGGACAATGTGTGATTTTGAAATTACCCCCCCCCCCATCTGAATTTCGTGTGGTGCATTCGCACGGGATAAGCGAAGCCTGTGATTTTACTCGACTTTACTGACTTATCACCCGGATGTCAAGGCTTTGAGAGTCCCGTTCTATGGTCCAATTAGATGGATTTAAAAAAAAGAAAAGAAACTAATATAGTTTCGTGCCCTGTGTCATTTACATTTCACCAGGTTAAAGTAATATCTCAAGCTTTATGCTTGATTTATTTGTAACACATTAACCTCAAAACCTTTTCAGCTTTCTCTTTCTGCAAATTGTATGGTGTAGCGATATGACAACACCCAAAATACTATCAAACACTCCAACGCAGCTCCATTCTTCACGAAAGATGGATAAAAAGGCGCACAGGAAACAAAAACCTTGAAAAATGATATACGACCCGCCAAATGCTGGCCAAATCACAGAGATGCCGATTCGCACGGGACTAATTTTATCACAGGACCTCGGTGTTCGGCGAAATATGGTAGGTCATTTGCGGGGGAATTTCTAAAAAGTTCTAAAAAAAATTGTGTGTGTGTGCGCCTGTAATGTTTGAAAGAGAGAAATTATACTGTACTGCAAATCACAAATGCCACTGCTAAGTACACCAGCGGAATCTAATAGGAAAACTTTGGTACTGTGTCCAAACAAAATCTTACTAAAAGCTAATTTTTTGAGATATCAACCTCAACTTATGAATAACAACTTGTTTACACTCATGATGACTCATTATTTTCTAGCAATTTTTGAGTTCACTGTGTTTTGTAAAATATATATTTTATATACAAATTTGATCATTAATCATTTTCATAAACAAACTTTTTTTTTACTTTTTTATTTTTTTACTTCAACAATAATCTGCCAAGCGTCTTCTATAAAATTAGATCAAACGTATTTTTATGGCTGGTCTTCAAGTGTACACTGTTTCTGTGTATGTGAAATTTTATGAGAATTTCATTCATTTTTGAATTCTGACACAATCATGTTTACATGATTCTCTTCACTTACAGGTTGTCCAGAGTTTGTGTGCGTACAGCATCTTATCGGATTTCCTTCCACATTCACTGCGTAACTGAGTCTGTCCTGTGCACTTATAAAATCGTTTTGTAGCAAATTGGACATAAGAAGACTAGGAGAGGATTTGTGGTGCTCTCTTGCCCACCGTCCAGGACCTACTCCTAAAGCGTAAGGAAACAGGTAGGAAAAATCACTACAGATAGACTCCTGTCAATGATTTATGTGACGTGAAGAAAGACACTGATGAAGTTTTATCGTTGGGGGTGAAGTCCTTCTCTCAGAGGCAGTTTGCAAACTGTCAGACTCAATAAAATCATCATCACCAGCTGTAATTCCTCCTACATTTCTTGGCAAGGAAACATTTCCAAACGTTACACACCACTTTTCAGACAACACTTTTTCAGACCTTTTGTCAACAGGAGAGCTTGTCTTTTTATTTTCACTAATGGCAACTGTAACCATTAGTAGGAAGTCTGAAGTGACCGTGATGTCATTGAAGCATTCCATTCAGCAACGTTAACAACTAGAGGAAAGAGGATGGATTTCGGCGTTGGTCCATCTATCACTGTTTTCCATGTCTGTGGGGTAAGTGTATGTAAATGGTGTCTTTATGTGGCTTTTTAAAAATGCCAGGTGGCAGTGTTTTGTATGGCATGCATTTGGCCGATCAAAGTACATAATATGTAGTTCCTATTGTTCTGTGTTTGACCCTACTCTGAAGTAGGAGCTAATTTGGTCCTCCCAAGAGACGTTCCTATAACTAAAACCATTCCCAGTTCCAGCGGAGCAAACATGCCAAAAAGCAGGTAGTTATAGGAACCATGAAAACGTTCCTCCGGTGCAAGCTATTAGATGACCAGGGGTCTTCAACCTTTTTCAAACTAAGGAATGCTTGGTACAGTAGATAGACAGACAGATCAGGGACCCCATGTGCAAAGAAATGAAGATAGGATAACTGAACTGGCAGATAAAGACTCCAGCATTGTCATAATGGAGAAACGATACATGCTGGAAAAAATAAAATATAATAAATAAATGCAAAACCCCTTTAAGGTTGTCGTAAAACTTTTATATCTTAATATCAAGAAGGCTGTGACCACCTCTGACACTTGGTGGTAAATTAACAAGTGAACACAGCACACACGTTTACAGTAGTCATTTTGTCAGTAGCTGTATTGTAGTTCTTAAGTTACTAATATATTTTTAGGAACTTAGTTTGTGAACTTAGTTTTGTCGGCCAGCAAGGTTTTGACCACTGTTCTATACAGATCTGTATAGATTAGTGGTTTTGACACAGAATAACTTCACAGTTGGCATAACACAAGCCATTAAGGTGTAACTTTAGTACCTATATATAAAGGTGACAGGCCGATTTAGACCAGGGATGGGCAATTTCATTGCTGGAGGCCATTGTCATATGATGTTACATCATAATAACTCATATGTAATGATGTTAAGTCATAAAAAACCTGCTTCTGGAGTTTCTGGTGTTCTGAAATACTATGTGCCCTAGATGTTTGGTGTCATTGAGTATTCATGACTATTCATGAGTTTTCTGTTTTGTGTTAACCCTTGTGCATCAATAAAAAAAAGTTACACTTAGGTACATAGTGGACAAAAATGTCCATGTCAAAAAACCGGTCATAATAATTGGAAGCTTGGGAGCACAGACTTAAGTTTGGTCTCATTTTAAAGAAGACCCATGGCAGATTATTGTTGAAGTAAAAAAAGTTTAAAAAGTGAAACCAAAAAAAAGTTATACAGGTTTAAGTTTATGAAAATGATTTATGAACAATATTTTATATTTTATTTTATGAATATTTTATCTGTGAAACATGTTGAACTCTAAACCTGCTAGAAAATCAAAGCCATAACTCTAAACAAGTTGTGTTCCAAATTTGAGGTTGATATCTCAAAAAATGAGCTTTCAGTAAAATTTTGTTTGGGCGCAGTACCAAATTTTCCCCATTAGATGCCAGCAAAACTCCGCTGGTGCACACAGTGCTTGGATTTGTGATTTACAGTAGAGTTTCTCTCTCTCAATTTTTACAAGAACACACACGTACACACACACTCTGACATCTATACCAACACACCCACACAATTATAGCTGCATTATTTATCCAATTAGCTCTATAATATGCAGAAGCAGAAAACAGGAATAAAGCGAGTATTTGCTTTATAGACCCTTTATAGATCAAACCTGAAAAAATGGCACCATCTGGTAAAAAACTGTAAAAAATTACATTTTGAAGCCTTGCCAACAGAATGAAAGCCTATTAACAAAAATTGCATCATTTTACAGTTAAACGGCACTGCGATTAAAAATAGCAGTTTTAATGGGTTTCAATGGGGACATTTTTGTCCAAAAGGTGCTGAGTGTAACAATTTTGTGTACCTAGTGTAAAATAGATTTATTAAAGGAAATGAGGATGGAATATTAAAATCCCAATAAAAATACACACCTGAGCCCAAATTTATGCAGTTAGCATTAACACAGGCAAAATGATCAAAAAAACAAAACTAAAATGGACAAAAATGTCCATAAAGATGCACAAGGGTTAAAGCAACTCTGAATATATTAGTGCATGTGTGCATGCTAAAATTGGATTAGATCACATTATCTAGTCTTGGTTTTGATCTGGATCAAACTTTCAGTATGTGCTGTTTTAGCTGAACTGGGATACATTTAACCCAAAATATCCTGATCCCAGCAGAAAATGTATACACATTTTGCACTTTATTTGTTCAGCTGTTACAATGATAAAGTAGATAAATTACATCATCTCCTGTATTAGGATAATAATAATAAAAACGTATTCATTCACAGGACGTTAACCCATGTCGTCACGTATTTGCACAATACTGGCCTCATATGACATTAGGCATTCGAGTCTCTCCTGAAAATTGTAACAGCTACATTCATTGCATACAAATAGCTAACCCACATGAACTGTAATTTTTAAAATGTCAGAGTGTGGAGGTACAGAATCATCACTATCTCTGCACGGAGTGTCAACTATACTGATTCCCCTGCCTTAGTGCATGCTTCCTGTTTGGTAAATTTTTTGGGGGGGAACTGATTCTTCAGGAACTGTTCCACAGATGTTCTTTGTAAGTTTTGGTTTTTAAGTTTTTTTAAAAAAATTTTTATTATTTTTTTTTTTTAATTTAACTGTGTATACGGCACAGTAGGTTGAGTTTGACGGAAAAGAGAATAACACAAAACTGATTATGACCTTTTAAGATCACTTATTAGTGTATTTAGTATTTTCTACATTTGATACAAAGGATCTGTGAAAATAATAGCAAACTAATCCTGAATCATCCAGTAACATTTATGACAAATCTACAGATGTCAGTAGTTTAAATTACAACAATATTAAATGTAAATATTACATTTATTTGAAAGTCAAAATATTTATATAATTTATTAATTTTAATTTGTGATTAGCTCATGTCTTCACATTCGGTGTAACAGAAACAATTAATAAAAGTTATTAATTCTTGGTGAGGGCATTAATATTGTTCTTCATTCCTCACCATAGCAAAATATTTAACAGTTGTTGGCTCATTTACTTCTTGCAAATCAATTGCTGTAATCACTGAAAAAACATAACACATAACACAATGTTCGTAAATGAACAATTATATTCTAAGTTTAACCAAAGTTCCTTTAAGGCAAACAAGCTTCTAATGGCAGCGGCAGTAAGCTGATGACATTTATTTAGAAGGCAGGACTTATTCTATCATATTGCATGTTGGACTTTCTAAGCAATATGAGTGCACCTTCTTTGTATATCTGAAGTCTTAGGTTAACTTTGTTTGATGCTGAAATTGCCTTGTTGAAAACGGTTTCTGTGAATCAGGGAACATGCACTAATACTAATAATAATTAGTATTAATAATAAATAATATAATAATAAAGGCAAAACCACCAAAAAAATAATATAATAACAGGTGGATGCAGAACTTCCAGATTGTGAATGCCTCACAGTGAGGACAGTCAGCTCCACTCCTAGGCACATAACACACATCTGTGTCATGTCCTCTGGAGTCAGAAACCTCCAGCAGGTTAACACAACCATCTGAAGACTTTCTCCATATCGGTCGCAACAGACAAACAGTCTTACTGAAGACAACAAAAACTGATGACGTGGTATATGGGTGCCTCTTTTATAGTGCATGCCAGAGTTCACAGATATTGTTGCATTAAATGAATGTCAAGTCAAAATATTATCTTATCCACTTTTTGGTGTTATGCAGAGTACTCAAGCTGTACAACAGAAAGCTCCACCTAGGAATAATATAAGAAACAGCGGTTGGATAGAGAAAACAACCCAGCATTTTCAAAATAGGGAAAAGCTGCATTTATTAAAAGAGAAAGGTATTTGCTTTAGCTGTCATTGCTTTGGAAACAAGACTTTATTGAGAGTAAAGAAAAGTCAAGAGAAGATAATGCATTAATAGGAAAGGTAAGCAGATCAACTGAGCTTCAGGATGGACACTACAAATTGAACTGTCCTTTCAGAATGGAAAATCCCATGTTGCCAAATAACCTTGGAAACCTTGTGGCTAAACAGCACATGCTTAGATTGAAAATGGATCTGAAAGTAACAAAAATTTTCATCAAGAATATAAACATTTCAAAATGAGGTCATCAATAAAGGTTATGCTGAGACAGTACCATTGGAGAACTGGTATATCAATCATCACAGTGTCTATCACCCAAAGAAGATAATGTTAAGAGACTGTGGAGCTGAATGTTAATTGACTGTGGAGCTGTATATCACTTAACAGTCAACTTCTGTATGGCCCTAATCTGATAAATTCACTTCTGGGAGTTCTTTTTGAGGTTTTGACAAGAGCCTATTGTGTCAAAGTTGCAGCAAATGATGGATTGTCTTTGTTTTCTATTGCAGCCAGGAGGTGACTTCAAGCAAGAACCTGCGTAAAACGGTCACTGTGCATTTATTTGGAGCCGTGTCATCTCCAAGTTGTGCATGCTATGCACTATTAAGGACTGCTGAAAAAAAACAAAACAAAACAAAACAAAAACTTTCTGGAAAAGATTAGTGATAAAATTCACACAGTCTTCTATATAGATGATTGTCTTAAAAGTGTATCTACAGAGTAAGAGGCCATTTCGATGATCAAAAATCTCACAGCAGTTTGTTAAACAGGAGGCTTTCGAAAGGAGGCTCACATTATAGAGAAATATGGGAACGTGTGATCAGAATGGTCAAAAAAAATGTTCAGTTCCATCTTTGTGAAATTGAGGCCATTCTAATCTAAATGACACCAAATGATCCAATAACAAAACTGTCAGATGATCCTAATGACCTTAAGCCTTTTACACTAAATCACCTTTTTCAAATGAAAGGCAAACCAGTTCTATTACCTGGACTATTTTATAAAGCAGAGTTATACATCAAGAGATGATGGAAACAGGTCCAGCATATGTGTGACTCATGGAGAAGGTGGACAAGTGAATACTTGCCTTTGATACATGAGAGACAAAAATAGGGAAAGGAGAAGTTTTGTTCCTGGTGACAGTGACTACGTTTACATGGACATCAGTAATCTAATTATTTACCTTATTCTGAATAAGACAATATTATGATTAAGGTGTTTACATGAGTTGC
>JAFVLL020032713.1:0-40713 GCA_021397915.2 Tor tambroides | reverse complement strand
AAAAAAAAAAAAAAAAAGTTGGGCAAACTTAAAAGTTTAAGGCAACCAGCTTCAGCAGATTTTTGAGTTTTCTCAACTTCTTGTTTTAGGTTTACACAACAAAAAGTTGAGAAATTTCCTGAAAAATAAGTTGAGAAAACTCAAAAATCTGCTGAAGCTGGTTGTCTTAAACTTTTAAGTTGGTTCAAATTTTTTTTGTTGTTGTTGTTGTTTGTTTTTTTACAGTGAACCAGAGAATATTCTTGATCGAGTCTTTTTTTTTTTTTGCAAAAGTGTTTCATTCACCTTTTATATTTTTATAATGCAAAATATTTGTTGCTTTTTGTTGTAAAATAGTTGTTTTTGTTTCTAAAAATCATAAAATATATTGTACATTGTGCATCACAACCTTCTCTATTTTTAACTATTTGTCTCCACCTATTGGTCGTTCCCTGCCAAACAATGATTAAATGTTAAAAAGTCTCAGAGATGGAACTGTTTTTCACAAAAATGCAGCTTTTCACTTCACAAGATGTTAACTGATGGACTGGAGTGGTGTGGATTATTGTGATGTTTTTATCAGCTGTTTGGACTCTCATTCTGACGGCACCCATTCACTGCAGAGCATCTATTGCTGAGCAAGTGATGTAATGCTACATTTCTCCAAATCTGATGAAGAAACATTTTTGATGCCCTGAGGGCGAAGACAGTTTCAGCAAAAATTTCCATTTTTGTGTGAACTGTTCCTTTAAAAGCCCTCTGAAAGTGCAGCAGCTCCTCTATGTTTAGCACCGATATGAAGGCAGTGTTGTTATTCCCCTTCTGTGACAAGAGCTTGTCAAACCTGTTGCGTTTGTTTGCTGTTGTCAGAGCTCTGTTTTATATGAGCAGACATATAAAATCATGTCTTCAGGCTTACTGCACAAACACACCTTAATTCAACTAATAAAATGTTCCTTATACTTCTTATGTTATTCATGTACACAGTTTTCCTCAGCTACGTGTACAAATAAACAAAGAAAGCATCATATGTCTCAGTACTTCCACTCAGGTATGACAAGCTTGAGTTTCGATGCTACCTAAACCATGAGGAGTAGATGAATCATACACCTGATGATTCATAGAGACATCCTGGATGTAGAGACGTTTGACAAACACACAAATTACCCTGTATTCCCCTGCAAAACCCCCTGAGGAGGCTTCATTAAACAAGGGTGGATTGTTGTTAAACTGATACAGCAGCGACAGTAAATACACTGTAAGCCAATGAGAGTATTATGCTTAATCACATCTAGACTTATTTGATATCGAACAAATGACAGACAGAATCAGACTGATTTATAAATGATTGACTTTCACACAGAACATGATTAAATTACAACCACATAACCATTACTGTGGTCTAAACAGACAGATCCGTAAGCCACTGACTGCAAAGGTTGCCTAAGGTCATGTTGCAGTGGTTTATGAACTGTTGTATGTAGGTTAAGAGTCAAGAAGCGAATGGGTTGTGGCAAAAGCGCTATAAACACTGCTCTGGTCTGTATAGGTTAGGTTTAAAGGCTACCTATGATTAGTGCACATATCAAGAGACAGTTGTGACTATAAATGTCAAAAACATGAGTTACTCTCTTAAAAAATAAAGGCTACAAAGGGGGTTTTCACAGCGATGCCATAGAAGAACCTTTCAGTTCTAAAAAGAATCATTACTCTTATTGTGTAGAGCATTTTAAAAGAATTTTAAAAGATCCAAAGAACCTTTTTCAACTCCAAATGCACTGGAAATGTTCCATGGGTGTTAAAGGTTCTTCATGGAACCATCAGTGCTAATAAACAAGCTTTATTTTTAAGAGTGTGGTATGAAACTAGCCATAATGGAGATATATATATTAGTGCTGTCAAATGATTAATCGAAATTAATCGCATCTAAAATAAAAGTTTTTGTTTACATAATATGTGTGCGCTGTGTATATTTATTATGTATATATTAATACAAACACATGCATGTATATATTTAAGAAAAATATGTTATGTTTATATATTAAATATATTTATATATAATATAAAATATAAGAATATAAATATATATGCATGTAAATATTTCCAAAATATATGCTGTATGTGAGTGTATCTATATATACATAATAAATATACACAGCACACACACATATTATGTAAACAAAAACTATTATTTTGGATGCGATTAATTGTTTGACAGCACTAATATATATATATATATATATATACACACACACACATACACAGTGCCCTCCAAAAGTACTGGAACAGTAAAGACAAAATCGCTCTGTTGGCTGTGGAGTCAAGACAAACAAATATGATTAAAAGATGAATGTGAGACAAAACTACAGAAAGTCACATTTTATTATTGGGTGATTCAACACATAGATGTTTTACCAGCTAAGAAGTTCAGCACTTTTAGAGTTTCATCCCTCTATCTGATGTGAGCATAAGTATTGGAGAAGTTGCCTCACAGGCCTTTCTAAGTGATCAGCTGTGTCCTGTTGCATTAATTCTTCAGATATTAAAAGCAGGGAATGTGTCGTATCAGTTATATCCATTACTTCTGCATTCTGAATCTTGCATTCGATGATGACACACACAAACCAGGAAGAAGACGAGGGAGCTGACTTTGAGAGGAAAGCAAGCAATTTGGATGCTAAAAGAAAAGGACGAACTCAATTAGAGCTATAGCTAAAACAAAGGGCATGGAGAAATCAAGAGTCTGGAAACCACCAGCGACACCAGCAACCAACAACGACCTGATCGGCTGAGAAAAATAACAGTAGTTGATGACAGACAAATCATAAAAGCTGTGTCTGTAAAAATCACCAACAACCTCCAGAAAGCTGGGGTGATGCACTGACAATCTACTGTCCTCAGGAGACTTTGACACAGAATTACAGATGCTACACAGCAAGATGCAAACCTCTGACCAGCACCAAAAACAGAAAGACAAGATTAGAGTTTGCAAAAAAGCACAAAGGTGAGCCAGTAGAGTTTTAGAACTGAGTTTATGGACCGATGAGTGATGTGAAAAGATGAGTGATGGGAAAGCAAAAATGTGGAGAAAAAGTGAAGTGCAAATGATCCCAAGTATACAGTCTCATCTGTAAAGCATGGTGGAGGTGGTGTCATGGCATGGGCATGCATGGCTGTCTCTGGAACAGACCCTCTCAATTTTAATGATGACAATGTATGATGACAGTAGCAGAATGAATTTGAAAGGGTACAAAACCATCTTGCCCACCAATATTCAAGAAAATGCAATTCATTGGGAAGCACTTCATATTGGATCAGGACAATGACCCAAAATACCCTGCCAGTTCAGTCAAGGAGTTTATCAGGGCAAAGAAATGGAAAGTCTTAGATTGACTTGGGCAATCTCCCATTTAAATCCAATTGAACATGAATTTCACCAGCTGAAGAGGAGAGTAAAGGCAGAAACTCCCCAAAACAAGCAACAATTGGAATTGGCTGCATTAAAGGCTGGGAAAAGTATTTCAAAGGATGAGACCAAGAGTCTGGTGATGTCTATGGGTCACAGAATCACTGCTGTGATTGTGCACAAGGGATCTGCAACTAAATAATAGCGTTTAATCTTTTATATCTGCCTTATGTTCAACTGTCCCAATACTTATGCTCGCATCAATGAGTGGGATGAACTCCAGAAGTGCTGTCCTTTTTATTTGGTAAAACATGTATGTGTTGAAACGGCTAATAATAAAATGTGACATTCTGTAGTTTTGTCTCATATTCATCTTGAAAATATGATTAAAAATGTCTTGACTCCACAGCCAACAGAGCAATTTTGTCTTTACTGTTCCAATACTTATGGAGGGCACTGTATATATACACATACATACACACACATACATATATACACACATATAAATACACACACACATACATACATACACACATATATACACATACACATACATATATATATATATATATATATATATATATATAAACTCAAGAAGTTGCATATATCATAATGCCTTTGCAAATAATACACCAGCTGTCTGTGCGTCTTATGATAAATTCCTAGTTAAACACTTTGTAAATCACACACAAGGTGGATGACGTATTAAAACAACTCTTCTGACACCCTGACTGATAGTTTAAATATGAATAGGCTTCTTGCAATAAACCATTATTGCACATAGTGCAAATAACCCCTCCAAAACCATTTTTCCATACATCACTAAATGCCTTCAGGAATACTAATCCATTTGATCACAGGCAGTGTGTTTTTCGTAAGTGTTCAAACATGATACTTTCACTGCATTTAACCTTAAGGCAGAAACTTAAAGTCTATGAATCAAAAAGTGTCAAATGTGATACAAAAGATCAGTTTCAAGTGTTTGTTGTAGCACATATTCCTCTGCCCTTTCTTCTAAAGCAAATATCACTTTCTTTCTACTCAACGATTTCCTGGTATCCTCTGGAGGTTTTATGGTTTCGATATATACGAAGCACGCTGTATTGCAGCTTAACTCAAGCGTTTACAGACTGAACGTGACATTGTGTCCTATGAATCATCATTTAAATAGTTGTGTTCTGGCACCGTTTCCTGCCTCGCCTGTGCCGCAGTATATATGATGGATAAATGTCTTTATTTGCATGCTTCAGATGCATTAGAGTGTGAATGTTAGCGCAACTGATTGAACACTGTGCATTTACTCTTCACTGAAGGCAAATGCAAATGCAAAATACGTCCACGTTTACCAAGCAACAGAGATTTTATTATTATTTAAGCAAACACAGAAGTCTTACATAAGAGAAAAAATTTTTCCTAACAAATTACTCTTGCAACATTAAAATATCCATGAAAATAAAGCATTGATTAGATGCTATCCTACATTTTGCATACGGCAAGTGCATATGTTGTTTCTATGGACGTTTAAATAAGCACCCAGGCCCATTTAAAACTCTTCAACATTCATTCTGGCTCAAAGCATTTTGTTTGGTCCAACAAACTTCACACAGTTAAACTTTTACTCAAGTGCCAACATTTGACCAATATATTCTTCATCTTAAAAAGTCAAAAGTCAAACATTTACAAAAGAAAACTTTCATTTTTCTCACCCTGCACACCCTTTTTTTCTTAAGCGCAACACAAAGCTGAATTTTCTGAAGAATATTCCGGCCAATCTTTGGGGATACCATTAAATTATCATAAAAGTAGTCAATATGACTTATTCGCTATATTACAAGTCTTCAAAAACCATTGTGTTTTGTACATGTTGTGACCAAACCATCAACACAACTGCTTTTTTTTGTGAGAGTTTCCATTTACTTTCAATATACTGAAGAGTGGCCATGATATTCCTCAAATTCACCACTTAAGTGTTTTATGAAAGAAGGAAATCTATATGATTTTGGAATGGCGTGAGGGTTAATAAATGACAGAATTTTCATTTTTGGATGAAATATCTCTTGAAAAGGCAGAAATGAATGGAAAGTTAAATCATTATGAAAGCATCAAGGCCTATTATGGCCATATTGCTCCTACAGTATATATGCATCTGTTGGCAATAAAGAGGTCAGACTGTTTAGTATTCTTCATTCTCAGCAAGTCATGTGTTGGCTTTTGTCTTCTGGAAAGCAGTGTTGAGATACTTCACACATTCATCTCAAGGAAATATGAAATAGAAGCATAAATACACCTAGCATTTCAGATATGTTAAAAACTACCCATGAAATCACAATTTTTAGGGGTATACTTCAAAAACAACCCACTGACTCCAAGCCAGAGGACATATTCTTCACAAAGACAAAGTATTCATCGTTTATGGACATCTGGAAATGAAAATGATGCAAGTCTGACGGGACACTCTCACGCTCGTATGCTGCTGGGGAGTAAAGGAGTGTCCGACGTGATCGGCACACCGGTTTCCTGGAAACTCGGAGAGAATGCTGCAGGGAAAGTGAGAGAACAAAAGATTCAAATTAATGTGCAATTTCATCTCATAGGAGTTAAATCATGAGAAACAGAACATTCATTGACCTTTTGAAATAACCACCGAACCGAGCTCATTCTGAAATCCTAGATTTCTGAGGTCACAGATCAATACTAGATTCCTGAACAACAATGATTTGTACAAAAACAAACAAACAAAAAGTCCAGTTATGGAAAGGTAATGTAGAGAGAAAACTGTATAGATTAAGTTCACCAAACCATGTGCTGTTACTGGCTGTGTGTATGAACTGCTGCTTTGCATGTTGTTTTATCTATCGGTTTATTTTATGACTCATTAATCTTTCACAATGTAATGTGGTTCTATAAAAAGGCTGTTAGAGGCAGTTATGAACTACACTTCCCTTGTGATAAAATGAAGTGCACGTAATTGTACTTGATGTGCACTTGTAGTGTACTTAAAATCTTAAAAGTATATTTTCAAAACACTGTACTTGCAGGTAATACAATTTTAATGAAATAAAAGCCCAATTAGTGTACTTAGACACTTTCATGACTATGTTTCTTAATATCCCTAAGTACACTTTTAAAATGGGTACTTTGTAATAATGTCAAAATTAAGTTCCACTTTAAAATACTTTTAAATCATGTTTTAATAATCTTTTATTGCTTTAAAGTACATTTATTTCGATGTTGACTAACATACTAAAGCACATGTGAAGTACTTTATTTTTACTGTATTGTTATTCAATGTTAAATTAAAAGGTAATGTAATTTAAATGTACTAAAGTGCAACTTTATCATTACAATGTGATTACAAATATATTTAAATAGAAATTATATTAAAGTATGTTTTAGTTTACCATAAAGGCTTGTCAGTGCATTCAGCAGTACATTTTAACCATATTTCAAAGACAATAGAATTATGAAACTAGGTCAAGGGCAAATGATCACTCTAAGATTAACTAAGTGCACTTAATATACATTATTACATTTTAATTAATTTGTAAGTAACATGTAATTAAGTGTCAGAAAACATTACATTGGTTTACCAAGTTTAAAGGGGTCATATGATGCGATTTCAAGTTTTCCTTTCTCTTTGGAGTGTTACAAGCTGATTGTGCATAGATAAGATCCCTGAAGTTGCAAAGACTAAAGTCTCAAAAGCAAAGAGATAATCTTTATAAAAGTTAAGACTCGACCACGCCCCCCTAAAACGGCTCGTTCAAACACGCCCCCACATGTCTACATCACGGTGTGGGAAGATTTACAAAACACCGCCCAAACGTACACGCAATGAAAGAAGGCGGAGCTATTATTCTCGCTGTAGTATTGTTGCTGCCGCCGGCGCCATGTCCTGGAGACGCTGTTTCATTGTGAAAGCAAAAGTACTTTGTTTGAGCTTCCAAAAGAGGACACAACTAGAAATCAGTGGTTAAGTTGTATTTACAACACTGTTCCAGAACAGTTCAACCCAAATATTAGAGTGTGTGCAGCGCAATTTATGGACCTGGCAGAGTAGCTTACAATGCTGGCTTGCACAAAGGCTGCTTCTATAAAGAGGGGCAATTCCAACTTTGCAAGGACAGTCTGGCGCTTCTGACTCACAGCCTGTAAGTATGTTTTCTTATTCAAAGAATTTGGCACTGACTTTTCAAACATGAGTTTTGAGCAGTGTAGAGTAGTGCTTGTTGTTTGTCGTTTCTCCGATCACATTAATGCAGACATGGTAATGTTTACGTGGCGCGATGCAATGTGACGCTTAAAAAGACAGTATAAGTCATTATAATCAGTAATTATGTCCCCACTGGATGCAACAAATGCCTCGTTTATAATGGGTTTTATTGTTTTTGTCTCATCGCGCCGCGACACGGCATCACAATACGGTGAGGGGCGTAACATTTCTGTCTCACGCTTGAGGTATTCGGCCAATCACAATGCACTGGATAGCTGGCCAATCAGAGCACACCTCGCTTCTCAGAACGATGAGCTTTGTAAAAATCAACAGAAAGGCGGAGCATAGAGGAGCAACAATAATGTACAGTATGTGGAAAATAATGTGTTTTTTGAACCTTAAACCGCATAAACACATTGCATTACACCAAATAATATTCTTTTTAACAACATCATATGACCCCTTTAATCTTGTAAAGTACATTATTTCTGTTTTTAAAAGTATGCTAAAGTCTGTTTGTTTTCACAAGGTTTGAGCCGACAGAAAATGCACAGCCTGTGAATAAGCTTTCATCTCACTGCATTTGAATCTCATTTCACATGTGAAGAGGATATTTACATAGTCTTAAAAACACAGCAGGAAAAAAACAGCCAGCTTGTTTTTGGAGGTGACTTTGACCATGTGATTATGACTGTGTCTGACCAAAAACATAATAAATAAAAGAAAGAGAGAGAGAGAAAGAGAGAGAGAGAGAAGAAAGCAGTATAAGTGAAACATGCAGAAAGACACTTAAATATTTTTAAATGATAAAGCATGATATGACCCTACTGAAAGCAAGTAACAAATCTGTGACCTTAGAAAGGCATGCGGACAGTTATTATACTCTTAACTTCATGTTCCCACAAACGTTTATATAATGGCATAAAGGCAAAAAATCCAGCTGCTGCTTGCCAACATTGTAGAGCATGAAAACAACATCAAGCAAACAGAGCGGGAGGGGTAAACCACCGCTGATGAGGAAAAGAGAGACATTCAAATTCAGAGGAGTGTAAGCGATCAAATGGCTGCCAGACAAGAGAGCATTGTTTGTGGCAATGTGGTTGGTTACATCACAAACCCCTCAAACTCACGAGAGAAAGCCGCCACACACCCCCCCGCATTCTTCCAGAGCCGATGCAGCCACTCAACAGCCTTTAATACAGGCAGGGAGCGGCTCTCAGCTGATAGCTAACTACATTAGCATGAGCACTTTGCTTAGTTTTATGCAAAACAAACTGTGGGTGAATCTCACGAAATTATATTTTGCAGGTAAAAAAAAAGAAAAAAAAAGTTTTTGAACCATTGAGATTTTTTTTTTTGCATTGCAATATTATTTTATGATATTTTATAATTCCCACTATCACTGTAAAAAAAAAAAAAAGTTGTTTCAACAAAATAATTTGTTACCCCGCTGACTTAAAATTTTTAGTCAACTAAAATATTCCACTTATCCCTTAAATTAACATTGAGTAACTTAAAATTTCAAGTTCCCTAAACTAAAAATTTTAAGTCAGCGGGGTAACAAATTATTTTAAGCTGAAACAACTTTTTGAAACAATTTTTTTTTTTACAGTGTATCGTGTATATATTTCTCATTCTCATTACTGTAATGTGAAATTATATTTTGTAATGTACTCTACCGTTCAAAAGTTTGGGCACTGCAAGATGTATTAATGTTTTTGAAAGAAGACCCTTATACATTTATCTAATCAAGAATACAGTAAACAGTAATAGTGCAAAATATTATTAAAATGTAAAAGAATTTTTCTATTTGAATATATTGTAAGGTGTAATTTATTGCTGTGATCAAAGCTGAATTTTCAGCATCATTACTCCAGCCTTCAGTGTCACATGATCCTTCAGAAATCCTTCTAATATGATTTGCCTGATTTTTTCAAGATTCTTTGATGAATAGAAAGTTCTAAACCTTTTATAACATTATAAATGTGTAACCTTGTTTCCTTCAAAAACTTTTGAACGGATTTGTATTACTGAAATACAAATATTTAAATTGCATTTATACATCATGGGAATTTTAACTGTCATGAAAATAGTTTTGGGGCTGAAATGCATCCTAGACATGTTTTCGTATTGCCATAATCAATCACAGTTTTGTGTTTTAAGAAAAATCAATGTAAATATCTCATAAAATCATCTACTTACACCGGCTACTGTTGTTGCGTAACTTCCTGGCTTCAATGTCATCTGACCTCTCCATTGAAATCTGCAACTCTAAAAACAGAATGAAATGGTTTATTTACTTATCCAGATGTCATTATACGCAACATATAGCATGCAGTGATTTCCAGGGTGCAGTCAGGATACTAAGACAAACAGTGTTACTGACTCAATCTTGCTTTCTAAATATAGCTGCCAACAAGAACTATGACACACAGAAAATTCAGAGCGTGACAGCATCTGAAACCATTCACTTTTAAAGGAATTAAAAAAAAAAAAAAGCCTTTTGTGTTCCACTAAAGTTAGGAAAGAAATGTGTGTAAATGTAGGCGAAAGTTTAATGTTTGCAAAAGGCCACTGAGAATGAAATTTCAGAAACGTCAGGACTACCCTAGCGAAAAGAAATTGTAAATTGTATTTGACAGATTTATTTTGTGCCAAGCAAATACCTTACAATTGTACGTTTGATACACTAAACTGTATACTTAAAGTCTGCTCAATTGGAACAACTAATTTTGTGCTTAATGCACTGTAATTGTGGGGAAGTAGTGCTGAAGTCCAACTAAAGATATACTGAAGTAGATTTGGTTGTGCTAAAGTGGAACTATTGCAAGTATACAACAGGTACACTATAAATATCTTGCATTTTTATTTAAAGATCATACAATCCTCATCAATAGTGACATTAAAACACATTTTTGGCTTAATATTAAGAAATCTGCATTGTGCACAAGTAGTACCCCAAATAAAGTTTAACTCTTTCCCCGCCAGTGTTTTTGAAAAAAGTTGCCAGTCACCACCAGCGTTTTTGATGATTTTCACTAAAATTTCATGGTCCCCAGAATATTTTTTTGTATGAATATCTGAACATGCAGTATCCAAATAAAGAACAGACCCTCTTTAAACAAAAAATCCATTTCATTATAGCTTCAAGCATTCTTTTTTTCATTAAAAAAGCTGAGAAAAATCGCTTTTTTTTTTTCAAATACTACATCTGGATCATATTTAGTACGATGATCAAAGCACAGATGCAGTAGATGGTTTCCATCAGTACTCCCAAAGCTTGCACAGTCCTTGACCACTTCCCAAATCGACATTTCACTCGGTAGTATTAGGCAGTTTTCATTTATATGTGGTTAATGTTGATGATCGCATCATTTTTCATATGCTTACAAATGAGATCCCTCGTTTCTGTGGCTTCCTCGCCTGTGCTTTTGATCGAGTGATTCTAGACTCATTCAGGAGATGCATAATAGCACCCCCAAGCATATAACAGCGAGAAAACGGAAACCCGGAAAATACCATGTTTGGCATGGAAAGAGTTAATTATATTTTTTGTATCAGTAAGTCTCGATTGATGTCAGCAAATATGTTAATAGATTTGAACTATACTCAGTATGAAATAAATGTATTTTATATAGATTACTTTTTTACTAGGGCTACGATGATAAATCGATGCAGAATCGATTCGTGGATCGATACTGAGATCTTCCGAATGATTCGCGATTCCCTCCAGAATCAATTCTGAGCTTAGTTTTTAACAGCAGATGGCGCTCTAATCTAGTTTTTATCCGCACACTCAAATGCTCATGAAGAAGAGCGTTGTGCATTCGGCTGAGTCATGTAATTTCACCTCGGCTCAGAATGCTTTTATGATGCGAGATTAATGTAAACACAGCCCAGAGTGAACACCTTTGTAATTCACTTCAACCTTTTCAAACTTTATGAATGATTATTTTAAGGTCAAGTGTGTGTAAAGATTTGGAAACAAGCAGAGTACAGCTGTTTCTAAAGCATCTGCTGTTCAAAACTAAGCTCAGAATCGCGATGCATTCGGAAAATCTCAGAATCGATGCAGAGTCATTTCTCGACTTGCGATGCATCGATTTATTTTCCCAGCCCTATTTTTTACTAGATAGTAGGGCTGCACGATAAATTGCATGCGATTGTCATGCGCATCTCATCAGTAAAGCCGGTTCTGTGATTAGTAGTAAATCTCCATCACGTGCTTTCAGATGGAGCGGCATTTAATACACAGAGCCTTAGTTCGCTGACAAGCTACGCAATATCGCATTCATAATCGTAGGTGATTCATCTGCGACTATGAACACAATATTGCGTAGCTTGTCAGCGATCTACGGCTCTGTGTAGTAAATGCTGCTCCATCTGAAAGCACGTGATGGAGATTTACTACTAATCACAGAACCGGCTTTACTGACGAGATGCGCATGACAATTACATGAAAAGACAGAAACGTGGTTGCCACTCACTTCCATCGCTCGTGGAATTGAAGCTGCCCTTCTGGCTGTTCCTCTTGCTGTTCCAGGTGTCATTGCCGCTGTCCCGCTGCAGCTCCTGCGGCCTGATTTGCGGCTTTTTCTTACTCTTGCGCGTGCTGATGCGAATGATCTCCCGCACCAGCCTGCACTCGGCCTCCTGCTCCTCCATGTTGTGCTCCTCCACGATATCCGAGATCAGCTGACTGATCTCCCGGGAGCGCCGCAGGAACATGGAGTCCGTGGTGCACTTGGCCAGCTCATTGATCTCAAACTCAGAGAAGACCTCCATGAGCTTCTGGGTGATGAGTTTGTCCACGTCTTCCATCCCGCTGCCGTTGATTAAGTCATCCTCCGGTAAGCTACTGAAGTAAATCGGACTGTCCATCTCGAGTTTGGAAGTGGAAAACGACACGTGATCTTCATCTTCTTCAATGACGGACGTGTCCACTTTGACGCCACCAATGCGGATGTCGGAATAGAAGCCGTTCTCAGCCTGTGGAGGTCTTGGCTGGTTCTCCACCGGTGCTTTGGGAGCTGAGCTTTCGCTCGAAACAAGACAAGGCAAGCGCCGGCACACGCGGTACAGTCCACAAGTCAAAACGCTACAAAACAGCTTCCTGCAGCTACTCACAGAAGCGCAAGGTCCGCACATACAGGTCCGCGAGACGGGCTCCTCTTTGACGGGGAGAAATCTTACGGTCTCCGGCCCGGTCGTATTGCCGTTGGCATCCTTGTTGACTTTGTGCCTCACACCGAAGTGCTGGATCTCAATCTCCACGGGGTCGACGGAGCGCTCTTGGTATGGCCCATCATCAATGGGACCACTGGTCCAGGACGGGGTGCTCTCCATAGGGACAACACTCGGCCCAGACCGTCCTCTGGTGGCTGTTTCTACTGTTACCTGACGCTGGACTGAGGCCTCAGGGTCTGTTAAAGAGAAAGAGACATAATAGGAGAAAACTGGGAGGAGATGAAGGTTTTACCTTACACTTTCAAGCAGCCTCGGTAACAAAACTGCAGCGAGTTTTCCCAAATTTCCGAGATGCAAACCAACCAGTTTAAGAGCTGTTTTGTGTTTGCTTTCTTGCCTGTTGTCATTGTTAATATGATAGTGAAAGTAAAACTTTCACCTCAATAAAAGTTTGTCAACTAAAGCCTTAAGAAAATGAATTAACTTATGTACAATAAAAACTATACATTTTAAAATACAATACATGATTTTACAGCAAACTGCAGATTTTTCAACATTATGTGGTGTTCCATTATACCATCTTAACTACAGTAACAAATAAATTTCAGTCGATCAGATATATTTGTATATTAACCATTGTGATATTGTTATACATGTGATATACATATGCACTAGGAAAAGAAAGTGAAATAGGGTTAATTCAGGTTAACTGGGGATATTTTCCCCAGTCATCTCAATGCAAAAAGTGTCCCAATTTACCTGAATTCACGTTATATAATACAATCAGTCAAAATGCCATCCTGTAACGCTTGTAACATCATCACTGCACTATATACATAACTTAAACTATGTATATAAAGTATGTCCTGGTACTACAGCTGCCGGATTTTACCATAAATATGTGTATTTAAACTGTACCATATTGCTTACTAAGTTACCTCTTTAGATATATTTCTATAGGCTACTTAGTGCTGACGTTTAGAGGACAATAGAATTCAGGGAAATTCCAAACATCATTAATAACAGCATAAATCTGTCACAATCAATTATTTTAAATATTTATATTATTTTTTTTATAATCTAATATAATCGATTATATTATAATAACAATAGATTATATTATAGATTGTATAGAGACACGTATTATTATTTACACTTACGCAATTTGAGAAAAAAAAAACAGCTTCAAGGAAATACAGTTGATTAACGTTTTGCATTTCGAAATATTATTTTTCGACACTTCTGTAACCATTTTAAAAGCAGTCTTAACTAGTTTTGATGACATTAAATAAACATTTTAAATGTTAAACACGTTTTGATTTTTTTTTACAGATATTCTGATTATTTACAAATTCGGAAAAGATACAAAGTTCACACTGTCCCCAAATAAACACACCGCAGTTCTGCCGCGAAAAATCCAGTCAAATCACAGATATGTGTCTTTTAGAAACAGACCAACAAGTGAACTAGTTTACCACCGCGGAAAACATTTAAAATAAGCCAGACAATCATAAGGAGCAACATTAATAAAGAAAGAACAAAGTTTGTTATTGTTGGACTTTACTCACACCATATGGGGGAAATGTCGCAGTCTGACGATTTTCTTCCGGAAGTCCGGAGAGCACAAAAAGGTCGCTCGACCTGGATTTGACTATTAGTCCACAAATATTCCGCCGGTGCTCAATCAGCTGCCTTTAAATTGTGTTAGAAAGAGCAGAAGGGAAATGATCCGAGCTGCATGCTCGGCGCTCCTGCTTGTATGAACGCACACAGGACAGGTACACCTACCTGATTCAACAGGTACATCAGGACATGGACACTGCTGACGTCATGCGTAACTAGCAAGTCTAACCAATTTTAATTTTAATTTGACTGTCAGTCACATCAGTTGACGTTTGCACCCGAGGCCATACGTTAATGAAAAATAAATGATTTTTTTAAATTTATTTATTTATTTATTTATTTTGCCGGATAGTTTATCTACAGTTTATATGTTGCATGGAGAGTGAATTTAGTGGCGAGATGTTTAACCAACAGATGGCGTCGTTGTTCCTCAGATACAATGGCGGTTTCTAACAGTGAATTAGTTTCATTTTTCCCCCTAAGCAGGACTATACCAGGGCCGGTGCCCATTTTCGACTCCCTGCCAAATTATTACCCCCCCTCGTTGAGATCGCTACCTGATTGCCTAATCCCTAATCCCTCCCCCACACCTAACCCTAAACCTACCAATACTAGGGGGGTAATAATCTGGCGGGGGTCAGAACTCGGCACAACACCGGTTCTAGACATTAGGAGGCCCTTGGCAAAATTCATGCTGGAGGCCACCCAACACTGCAAAAAACGATTTTCTTCGTATTTCTTGTCTTGTTTTCTAGTATAAATATCTAAATATCTAGCCATTCTTGAATCAAGATGCATTTTCTTGACAAGTTAAATGTCTTAAGATATTGTCTTGATTTCTAATTTTAAAAAAAAATGAGCAAAATTGTTCATTTTTGCTTAAAACAAGCACAAATATCTGCCAATGGGGTAAGAAATATAATCTTAATTCAAAGGCTAAACAAGATTTTTTTTTCTTTCCCCATTGGCAGATATTTTTGCTTGTTTTAAGCAAAAACAAATTTTCTTCAGAAAACAAAACACAATATCTTAAGTACTTTTGTCAAGTAAATTCATCTTGATTTAAGAATGTTTAGATGCTTATACTAGAAAACAAGACAAAAATACCAAGAAAGAAAATCATTTTTTTGCAGTGAATAAAAAAAACACTTGAAACAAGGATGTGTTCCTTATGCAAACATTCAGATGGTAGGACCTCCTGAAAGCCTGAGACCCTAGGCCTACGGTCCTCAAATCTGGCCCATGAGATCCACTTTCCTGCAAAGTTTAGCTGTAACTAATCAAACACACCTGAACATGCTAATCAATGTCTTCAGGATCCTTAGAAAAATCAGACAGGTGAGTTTGATCAGGGTTGGGACTAAACTCTGCAGTGGATTGGCCCTCCAGGGTAAGATTTGAGGAACCCTGCCCTAGGCAAATCTGCCCATAGCTAGCACCGGCCCTGGACTATACATGTTCAAAATTGCATATTACTATTCCTACAGAAAGTCACAACAATTTATGTCTATTTCTACTGTATTAGGAGATTATGCTATAATTACAGGTAAGAACCGTCATAAAGTCCAATTTCTTTAAGTTGCATGTGTGTCTCGGAGAAAATTCAGCTACATGTCCATGTTCTTATGTCAAGAGTCACATTCACACAGTAAATATTATTTTATATAATATATATTATATATACACACACACAATAAAAAAGCCACAATTTGGAAAGTAAACTTTTTGTAGGTTTAATTTTATTAACATTGCATGTACAGTTTTTGAAAGGGTGGTGCGTCAAGAGTAGAGTCATTGCCAGGACAGTTCCCTGTGTCCACTGAACAGCAGCACACTGGATCAGTCAGAGTATCCTGTAGTCCTTGCAGAGACCGGAGCCTGATGACTGACAGCCTCCCCAACACACACCTAATCAAGGCTGCAAGAATGTGAAAGAAACCATTAATGGTGAAATGCTAGAAGTATGTAATCATTTATATATATATAAAAAAAAAAATTAAAAATAAATTCTGCAGTAAGCATTTTGTACACATTTTCTTTACACATTAAATACCCAAATGACCTACTACAGCTGCCAAAAAGTGCAGTATATTTTATTATGCCATGTTTAATACTGTAACCCACAATGCAGATTGTTGAGTTACACATGCAACTAGGTCAGTTTGGTACCCAAAGTCTGTCTGGCTAGTTTAAAACATGCTGGTTAATATGGCCAAGCATGTGGACAATCATATTTCTTGATCAAAATCCCAGTCTTTGTGAGGCATCAGTGTAAACACAGTTGGTTTGCATCTGTCTGAAGGTAAACATTGAAGGGAAGAAATAAACTTGCACTTTACACACACGTATGTTTGTTTCTGTGAATTATGGGCACTTTCCATAGACTTCTATTACTTTTATACTGACCAAACGATATTTTCTATCCCTAACCCAATCCTAACCCTAAACCCTTACAGAAAACCTGTTTGCATCATTACACTTTCAGATAAACATTTTTAATATTTTCCCCCCCCCTTTTGGTCCCCACAGTGTCAAAAAAAAAAATTCAGGTTTTACTGTCCTTGTGGGGAATTTTGGTCCCCTCAATGTAGCATAAAGTACACACACTGCTGCTGTTAATTATGCAATAGTGATTAAACATTAATACTGGTATCAATATTTCTGTGGTACTGAAACTGGTATTGAGAATTGTTTAGATTCAAATGCCACTGACTACATTGAAATTGTGACAGCTCCTACGAGAAGTCACGCGAGTTCAGCCCACATTTCAAACATGCAAAGTGATTATGAAGTGATTACTTTGTCTGTAGCTGCTGGAAAGTGTAGGAGAAATCCTTCGGATGGTACCTTGGCCAAACTCACTTTGAGTGGCAGTAACACGCCTGGTGCTATCTTGGCTTTGGACTCCTTTGGAATAATGGGATGAAGAACTAACAGGATTTTGTACATTTTGACCTGGCCTCTGGCCCAGGTAACTTTGGAAAGCACTACTGCTAATGTCACCAGAAGCCCATTGGTTCTGAAAACTACCAAAGCTGCTTGTGGGCAGTTTATTAAGCCTTACGTGGACTGTATTGATCTCATTTGATCCAGCAATAGTGGGGTTAGACGCACTGAATCCTAATTTACTTGTAGAAGGCCTTGAGGGCACTGAACTTGGTTTGTATGGGGTTCCCTTCAAAGAGGAGAAGGCCTGATACCCAGACTGGTATTGAGGAGCAGTCTGACCAGGGGCAAATGGTACTTTACGCTCTGGAAAGCTAGGATGAACTTTAGGCTTGTTGGATTCTGCTCCATTTTCAACATTTGCAGGAGCCTGCATCATCAGGATTGCACCAGAACTGGCAATTGAGGACTTTGCTACATCACGTTGAGAGGGGTATACAGGCTTAAAGATTTGATTAGGTGGATTGTGGATATTGTAGGTCTGCTGGAATTTGGGGTGGGTAGCATCATAGTGAGGTGGTATCTTGTTTATTTGAGCACTTTCTGGGGCCTTAAGAATCCCACCAGAGCTGGCAATTGGGGACTTTGCTACATCACGTTGAGCTCCACTTTGAGAGGGGTACACAGGCTCAAAGATTTGATTACGTTGACCATGGATATAGGTCTGCTGGAATTTGGGGTGGGTAGCATCATAGTGAGGTGGTATCTTGTTTATTTGAGCACTTTCTGGGGCCTTGAGAAGAAGCCCACCAGAGCTGGCAATTGAAGATCTATCATCATTGTCCCTACAGTCGTTTTTGGAGGCTTTTCTTGGCTCAGAGCTGGGACTGTATTGAGTTCCACTCATGAAGTAGTGAAGAGGTTCATTCCATAATTTGCCCTGACTGCTTTCAGTCAATCTAGAGATCTGACTGGCCTGATAGGGGTCAATGTGACTGGGACCTCCAAGTGGTTTTACTGAATCTGGAAGCCCACTATATCCTCCAAGACCTTGAGCATTTCCTCCACCTTGAACTACAAAGACTGGCCCTGAGCTAACAACCGAAGGCTTGGCCTCAGTGTATGTAAATCCACTACGAGAGGGTTTTCTTGGATTCATACTTGAATACACGGGGATTCCCTTCCTGAATGGGCCATAACTGCTACTGGCTGTCTGGAGCTTGCTAGTACTCTGGCTTCCCTTAGATGAAGTATACTGATGGGAAACCTGACTTGAGATAGAGGTTGATCCATGATTTGGGCCTCTTGCAAGTGGGTATCTGGTAACTTCAGAGTTGAACGCCATATGGCTTTGTGTGTTTTTAGAAGGCTTTACTACAAAGATCTTGTTAGATCCAGCAGTTTTAGCCACCTCATAACTAGATTCACCTCTAGAGGGTACTTTTAGGGTTCTAGTCCAGGTGGACCCGCTCTGAGATGAGGTAGAAGCCAGCTGGCTGCCAGGCTGCACATTTTTAAAGGCATCTGTACGAGACTCATACTGAACTAAGGGTTGACCAAACCCAGGCAAGTCAGGTTTTGGAACAGAAGCAGAAGGCTTATAGTTAATCCTATGATTGACTTGATTATCACTTTTAGCAAAAGTCTGACAATCTTTTGAATTTGATTTTACGTTTGATCCTGCAAACAATCTCTCTTTATGAGCACCATCATAACTTCCATGAGCACCTTGACTGTGGGGCAGGGGAGCAGAAGCGTAAGCAGAATCAATCCAGTTTCCCATTTGTTTCGCCTCCGGGCCAATCACAGGGAAAGTGTGTGCTGAAACACTTTGCAAATTAGCAGTTGGCATGTTCCCTGTTACAAACAAAGAAAGAGGAAACAAACAGCATGGCACAGCAATGTTTCAGAAAAATATCAGCAGTGTGTTATAGATTTACCTTCATAATTCCCCAAACAGGTTACATAAGCAGGAAACAAGGCAAAAAGAATCCTGAAAACAAGCAACAAGTCAAACATTTGGTCAAGCAATGTGTATGTTCAGCTTAAAGAAAAAAAAAAAAAAGTTTTGTGCTCACCTTAAACAATATGTACAATCCATTGTTAAATAAGGCACCCGCAGAGACAGAGTAACCAGCAACTTCTGTTATAGTCATCTCACTTGATAACATCCAGCTAAACCTCAGTGGGAATGCCTTAAAGACTTAACACGTCACCTTCAGCCAATCAGCAATCAACATACCTGCTCGCTGCAGCTGTTAGCAATTATCTTTTAAAAAAAGATTCAAGAAAAAAAAGATGCTTGATAAAATTACTTGTAAGACATAACAGAAAATAAAATAAATATGTGAAAATTGTAAAGAAATAATAATAAATTAAAATGAATTAAAATTAAAATTAAATGAACCTTTCTACATTAGCTTATACCAATGAAAATCATTGTTAAGGGTTAGACCAGGAGGAAATTTCTGGCAACTACACAGCTTCACTTGTGCTCAATCTGCTTTTTACAGGGTTCCCACAAGTGAATTTTCATGTCAGTTATTTTTGAGTACTGTATAAGGATTTAAAAAAAAAAACTTAAATAATTGAATTCAGAGTAATTTGTGAATCAGTTCAGCCTATTCATTGTGAGAAAAAAAAGAAAAGAAAACAGAGCATAAATAAAATATGTAATATATTTACTGTATGTCAATGACTTTAATATCTTATTAATTTTCATGACTTTTCCAAACCTGGAAAATATTTTATCTGCTATTTCTAGGTTTTCCATGATTGAAGAAGCCATGCATTTAACCTTATTTCTAGACTGTGATGAATATATGCTTTCTAACCCACTGCACAACCTCATCTGGCCATAATTAAATTCTCTTCACTATGAACTCACATCAGTAAAATACAGTGCACAGCTTTTTCATGGGCTGAACATGGTAAAGAAAGCACATAGCTGATATCATTTATCATTTATATGGGAAACTACAGGCATTTTGTGTTAAAGTTCAGAGAATTGCAAAACTATTCTGTATAACATACAGGAGTGGTCTGTCTCTACATCCAGCGAGTGCTTTCGAGGAAGAGGCTTCATAATGCATCAAGCTCAAGTACAGACATGTGTTCACAGTACGGGGTTTCATACCTTAAGGAGGTATGAAAGCCATTAATGCCGTCTAATACATAGCCTTCCCTCATACTTGCACGCATACACGCACCGCTCTGACAATTTCCCATTCCCACCTGTGCACATTTGATAGATAGGGATCATTAGTGTCATTCTCCTGCAGTCAGCAGGAAGAGGAAGCATCCGTCTGTCTCCTGATACCAGGTACTTCAAGCGCTGAGGAGATTTGTCACACCGGCCTACTTTTCCTTGGCATGTCATTTCATCCTATACATTGTCCCTCATTTATTCCTCCAAGTCGGGAAGTTGGAGTGCAGTAATTTCCTTCTGTATTAACAGGATCCTTCACGAGCTCTTCACCTGCCATTATGGACAGTGATGGGACTGTGTGACCTTTACATGGAGCTGTGATTAACACTCAGGTTGACATTCAATTGTATGACCGTAACTTTGGTGGCTGTTAACATGTGGCACTTGCAGATGTTCTCAGCTTAATGTAGAAAAGGAATGAGTGATTCCTGTTAAGCCCTGTTGGGGAACAGAAAAATGACATATAAAGTTGAGCAAAAAGCAAGGTTTTTTTCTTGCCAACATCATCAGAAATCATCACAGTGGTGCAAATAAAGTGGAAACAATGAAACAAAAAAAAAAAAAAAAAAAAAATTTCAGCTGCAATGAGTCTCATTAATCAGAAAATACATATCCAGGAAAACACACTCCATCAGTCCTGCAAAACCCTTTGTTTTAGTCTGCATTTCTCAGACAATTTTCAAGAATAAGCTTCAGTAATGGCCAGCCACACTTGGCAAACTCCCTCGTCAGCAGATTCTCCTCAGCAAGCAGTGGCATACAGGAGAGAATGTCCCATTGTGAGGTGTAGTGTGAATCTATTCATCATCGGACATTCAAGGATTCTTATTATAAGACTTGGACTAGTTACTGTACTTCCCCATCAATCTTACACCCTGCTCCACCACCAAACAGATCTGGCTATATGAGTGAATCTTACAAAAGCATGTTCAGGTCACGTCACCCTAAAAATAAATCACATTTAAGACTATTTTTTCTCATTCTAATTAAAATACATCCAGATTTTTTTTGTTGTTGAATTCATATTATTCACTTCAGTGATTCTCATTAGATTCTTACATTAAAAATCTACTGTAATAGACTGTAAACTACTGTACTACTGTCAATGCATGCAAAAAGCAACTTGGACACTATACCAAGAATTTCTCTTTTTGGGTTCCAATAAAGAAAGTCATATGACCAGTATGCATATAAATCAATATTTGCCAGTAGTTGACAGTAAACATGTATTTTTAATGTACATTTTTCAAGTACCTGTACTTGTACATTTTTGACATTTGAATTTGTGAACGATTCTTTTTTAAGATTAATCTGTTGAATCGGTTCGCAAATGGCATTGTAAGATTCGTTCATGAATTGGACTGATCAGATTGCTGTGGTTCTCGAGTCAGTTGGTGCTTCTCAAACTGAAGGCTGCATCTTAGTGAAGCTGAGTCCTTCCTAGTCCAGTCCTTCAGAGGCTTCTACGCTAGCTCTACTTAGTATTAAACTCTAGAATGAGACGTCTAGTAAGTGCACATGTCTATGCCACAATGATTTCCACCCTGCAGGCAAATTGGAAGAGCCAAGCACCGACTCATTTTCCGCCAAATCTTTTTAGTGAATTGAAATGTGTTGAATGGATTCACTTGAGGCATCCTTTAAAATCTGCTGAAGGATGCAGCTTTCCCATTGAGAAGCACCCAACAACTCACTGATTCAGTGATCCAGTCTGCAGTCAAAAGCTTGCTGAATTATTCATGTATCAAAATGATTTAAGAACCTCTGAGCTTGAGTGTGTGCTCAACTAGGGTATCTGTACTTTTAGTCAAGTACTTGAATTGTGTAGGCCTACTTTGTCCACCACTGATATTTGCACCCTGAATATGGCTTGAGTGATTTTTCAGTCCTGGATGGCCACTGTCCTGCTCCAAAACACCTGCCTGGAGATTTGTATAGTAATCCAGAAGACCTTAATTAGCTGGTCCAGGTCCAGGTGTAGTCCAGGATTGGAGCTACACTCTTAAAAATAAAGGTGCTTCAAAAGGTTCTTCACAGTGATGCCATAGAAGAACTATTTTTGGTTCCACAAAGAACCATTCAGTCAAAGATTCTTTAAAGAACCATCTCTTCCTTACCTTTTTATAATCTGTAGAACCTTCTTTTGCCACAAAGAAACTTTTGTGAAACAGAAAGGTTCTTCAGATGTTAAAGGTTCTTTATGGAACCATTTAGACAAAAAGGTTCCTCTATGGCATCGTGAAGCACCTTTATTTTTAAGAGTGTAAACTCTGCAGGATAGTGGCCCTCCTGGAACTGAATTTGACACCCCAGCTCTAAAGGATTTTTATCTGTAAGTCTGATCATTTGGAAATGTAATACCACACCTCTCCTCAGCAAGCCACATGATTTATGTCAAATATCACAAACTAAAGTATGAGTTGTAAAGTTTAATACTAATGGCATGGGTGTAGAATATTCAGGGGATGCGTAAATTCATCCCCTGCAATTCTTTTCGGGAAAGGCGCGGTGTCAAGATTCAAAGAGACAAGATAGTCTATGCATGTCATGATGTTTTACTTGCTTCCAAAACGTGGCGATGTGAACATTATGGAGTGCTAAACACTCTCATGCAGTGTATGCTTCATTCATACTCAAAGCCGGAGGGCGCTCTCGCACAGAATATCCAAAACGGACTCATAGAAGTAATAACTTATGACGGGCCAGGGCTGCGTTCCAGTTCGGTTTTTATGCCCTTCCCTTACTAACTTCCCTCCGTCTTGTTTACTCGGATGTACGTCATTGATTACGTTGCATGAGTGCCCACTACTAGTGGAACCTTTTTATTGGGCTGAACTGGAACGTCCTATGAGCCCTTGACTGGAATCCACTATGGAGTTGATATGTTATTGAAATTATTTTCCCTTATGAATTAGTTTGATGCAGCATTCTACAACCCGAATTCCGGAAATGTTGGGATGTTTTATAAAATTTGAATAAAATGAAAACTAAAAGACTTTCAATTCACATGAGCCAATATTTCATTCACAATAGAACATAGATAACATAACAAATGTTTAAACTGAGAAATTTTACAATTTTATGCACAAAATGAGCTCATTTCAAATTTGATGCCTGCTACAGGTCTGCATCATCACAGTCTTGTGAAAAGGGTCCATATGGACAAAGGAGCTACCTAAGGTCTATACAAACCAATCATAAAACTGTCATTAGAAAAACAGAGAAAAAATATTATAGAATACAAATAATTGTTTATTGTCCAGCAGTGTATTTAATTTCTTAGCCAATTAAAAGTATAAGATAAGAGAAAAAAGGTATTATTACATTTGACATTTCTGTTCCCCTCGCTTCTGAAATGATGGCTATGCCCCTGACTAATGGGTAGGAGTTTGTTCAAATCACTAACCCTAATTATGACCAATATTGATGCTTAGAGAACAGTATCTAGTAGTATCTAGTAATAGAATAAATATCAAAAGCTTATCAGTACTATCATTAACAGGCAGAAGGCAACAGCGACTTTGTCCATTGGCTTCTTATCCTCACTTTTATTTTAGGTGTGTGATGGTGAAGTGGTATGTGACTAAATATTGATCTTAGCCAATCTGTCATGTTTCTCTTTGACAGGAAGGAACACTATAAGATCAAAACGAGAGCCCGTCATGAGTCAGCAGTGGTCCAGATGGCGTCTTCCCTTTGGAAGTATCTGCCCTCTGACCTCTAGAACCTTTTCCACATCCCAGCCAATCGCGCACAGCTATCCCTGGCTTGGCACTTAGAACCCCCTCCTGCTCAGGCATCTGGTCATCTTGAATAATGTACGTAATAACAATAACTTGAGTCATAATGGGCTTAATGCACAGCGGGAACAAAAGGTCAGTTTACCTCTAGAGAAAGACACGCCCACATCTCATCATGCTCTTCCTTCAAAAAAACAAAACAATCAAAACTTAATAATAATTGTATTTCATTTGACTAGCACTCCCTGTACAGCGGGACTAATGTTGTTACAGAAGATGTTCAATAACGTGGTCTTGGAGGATTGTTCCTGCATTCTCTTAAGTGGTCAAGTGAGACCCAATTAAACAAGGTTAGTTATATTGATTCTCTGTGTTTGAGTCATTCTTTTGATTCGGTTTTGCGGGTTAGCTTTGGCCCCTGCTAGTAGATACTACATCTACACTATTGGGTATGAAAAAAAGCAAGTTTTTTTTCACCGATGCAAAAAAACAAAAACATATTTTGCATATGACATTATAAATCACAAAAATGTCATTACGTTTTAGTAGATGGGACATATTCTTCTTGGAGAGGCCTTTAACAGTGTAAAATGAACTATAATATAATTTTCTTTACTTTTTTTGTTATTCTAATATAGCGTGATCAGTCACATGATTTGTTGCTTTTCGAAGTATCTGGCTCTAGTCGTTTAATGGCAGGCATATTTGTAACACCCCTGAGCAACATCATAATGCATCTCTCTATCAAAAGGGCGACTGTCTAAATAACTATTAATACTAGACTTTTCTTTCTATCAACTTCCATTCATAAGCACTGGAATGCAAGAGACCAGTAATGTAAGCTCAAGTGAAGAAGTTTGGCATTCTGTGTGACTAATAGAAGATCAGAATCAGAATTAGAATGATCACAATGAGCTTTATTCACCAAGTGTGAACAAACACAAGGGATTTGTTGTGGTTTCCAGGAGATCTGGGTACATTCATGCATACATAAATAACATTAGAGAAAGAAGAAAATAGAACATTAAAATAAGTAAAAATTAAGAAAATAATAATAATGAAAAAAAAAAACAGTAAAGTAACATTAGATCTGACAGTTTGTACAGATGTGTGCATTATATACAGTATTGTACACTGCTCAAAAAAATTAAAGGAACACTTTTTAAATCAGAATATAGCATCAAGTCAATTAAAATTCTGGGATATTGATCTGGGGTGCGTTTCCCAAAAGCAACTATGGTCGCAAGTTCCGTCGTTACCAATAGAGTTCAATAGGACTTACCACCATAGTTCGCTAACGATGCTTTTGGGAAACGCACCCCTAGTCAGTTAAGTAGCAGAGAGGGTTGTTAATCAGTTTCAGCTGCTTTGGTGTTAATGAAATTAATAACAGGAGCACTAGATGGGCAACAATGAGACGACCCCCAAAACAGGAATGGTTTTACAGGTAGAGGCCACTGACATTTTTTTCCCTACTCATCTTTTCTGGCTGTTTTTCACTAGTTTTGCATTTGGCTAGGGTCACTGTCACTACTGGTAGCATGAGGCGATACCTGGACCCTACAGAGGCTGCACAGTCAGTCCAACTCCTCCAGGATGGCACATCAATACGTGCCATTGCCAGAAGGTTTGCTGTGTCTCCCAGCACAGTCTCAAGAGCATGGAAGAGATTCCAGGAGACAGGCAGTTACTCTAGGAGAGCTAGATAGGGCCATAGAAGGTCCTTAACCCATCAGCAGGACCGGTATCTGCTCCTTTGTGCAAGGAAGAACAGGATGAGCACTGCCAGAGCCCTACAAAATGACCTCCAGCAGGCCACTGGTGTGAATGTCTTTGACCAAACAATCAGAAACAGACTTCATGAGGGTGGCCTGAGGGCCCAATGTCCTCTAGTGGGCCCTGTGCTCCCTGCCCGGCACCGTGGAGCTCGATTGGCATTTGCCATTGAACACCAGAATTGGCAGGTCCACCACAGGTGCCCTGTGCTTTTCACAGATGAGAGCAGGTTCACTCCTGAGCACATGTGTACAGACGGGAAAGGGTCTGGAGAAGCCGTGGAGAACGTTATGCTGCCTGTAACATCGTTCAGCCTGACCGGTTTGGTGGTGTGTCAGTGATGGTCTGGGGAGGCATATCAATGGAGGGACACACAGACCCTACAGGCTAGAAAAATGGCACCCCTGACTGACATTAGGAATCAGGATGAAATCCCTTGGACCCATTGTCAGACCCTACACTGGTGCAGTGTTTCCTGGGTTCCTCCTGGTGCACAACAATGCCTGGCCTCATGTGGCGAGAGTATGCAGGCAGTTCCTGGAGGATGAAGGAATTGATACCATTGAATGGCCCCCACGCTCGCCTGACATAAATCCAATAGAACACCTCTGGGACATTACAGCTCCACCCATCCATGTGCCACCAGGTTGCCCCTCAGACTGTCCAGGAGCTCAGTGATGCCCTGGTCCAGATCTGGGAGGAAATACCCCAGGACACCATCCATCGTCTCATTTGGAGCATGCCCCGATGTTGTCAGGCATGTATACAAATACGTGGGGGCCATACAAACTACTGAGTACTATTCTGAGTTGCTGCAATGAAATTTCAGCAAAATGGACTAGCCATTTTGGCTATGGACTAACTTTGATTTTCGGGGTGTCTTTGAATTCAGCCCTCTGTGGGTTGATAATTTTAATTTCCATCAAACGATGTGGCATCCTTTCATTCCTAACACATTACCCAGTCCATATCAGTATAGATATCCAGCATGATATTTTTCCCCATTGAGATCTGATGTGTTTTCAAAGTGTTCCTTTAATTTTTTTGAGCAGTGTATATACAGCTGTATAAATTCAAAGACTGATTAATCACTGTAATTAAAAGAACATAAAGAACACAAACTTTAAACTAGGAAAGTGGAGTGTGTTTTATATGTTTTAATGCTCACTTTCCTTTGACCATTCTAGGCCTTTTTTTAAACATTCTTTTTTTGTTGTTGATGTCATTAAACGTATATTGGCATTTGTTTGTTATGTTGTGTCAATAAATGTTCAAAGAATGTAAACGGATGGGAACGCACCATGGATTCTATCCTTCTACTTAGCCTCTCAGCGGCTATAGGCTGTCGCTATGTAATTCATTTGAAGCCACAGTAGGGATTCATTTGGGGCCTAAGTCTGAGCAGTAACAATTAATTTGGAGCCAGGGTCTGCACAGTAGTGATTCATTGGGAGCCTGAGTCTGAGCAGTAGCGATTCATTGGGAGCCCGAGTCTGAGCAGTAACGATTCATTTGGAGCCTGAGTCTGAGCAGTAGCGATTCATTTGAAGCCAGAGTCTGAGCAGTAGCGATTCATTTGAAGCCAGAGTCTGAGCAGTAGCGATTCATTGGGAGCCCGAGTCTGAGCAGTAGCGATTCATTGGGAGCCCGAGTCTGAGCAGTAGCGATTCATTGGGAGCCCGAGTCTGAGCAGTAACGATTCATTTGGAGCCTGAGTCTGAGCAGTAGCGATTCATTTGAAGCCAGAGTCTGAGCAGTAGCGATTCATTTGAAGCCAGAGTCTGAGCAGTAGCGATTCATTGGGAGCCCGAGTCTGAGCAGTAGCGATTCATTGGGAGCCCGAGTCTGAGCAGTAGCGATTCATTTGAAGCCAGAGTCTGCACAGTAGCGATTCAATTTACAATTTAATTATTGTATATTTGCGTAACATTCTGAGTTTGCATTTCACAGTTGTTTTTATTTTTTTATTTTGAGGAATACACAATCTGTTTTTATGCAAGTGAGGTGAGTAAATGCATGTTCACATCTAGTCTAGATCTACAGTAACATTCACACAGCGCACACAACGCTTCTGCACTTACTCCTGATTTCTCTCAACATGGGGACAGGAGAGCTGCCAGTCAAAAATTGGGAAAACAATGTAACTGGCATTACTTACACGAAAAAGTAATATTTTCTTGTAAATTAAAATGTAATGCGTTACTTTACTAGTCACTTGAAAAAAGTAATCTGATTATGTAACTTGTGTTACATGTAATACATTACCCCCAACACCGGTGGTCACATATGATTTTCATGGCTACTAGTGTGAGAAGACAATACGCACTTGACTCCAGGTACTCATCAGTGTTCTAGCCGCTATTGTAAGCTGCTGTGTGAACAGATGTTTCGATACTCAAACCTGTAAGTAAATAGGGTGGTAAACCCTAAACACTGATAGTGTGAACGTGAAGGGATGCACACTTAGGATAGTTCTGCAAAGATCAGTGCTAAAAGTTTTGCAGCAGTATTGTAAAATGAATGTGGTTTTGACTCACATACAGAAGATGCAACTGTTGAAAGATACCACGGTGTAGACAAAGATACACTGTGTCAGATCCTGACATGGAGATGAAAGTATTTATCATCGACTGTTACTCGCATATATGCTGTATTCATACCCACGCAATTTGTCATAACCCCACCAATGGCATTTTTCTCCCCGAGACGATGACTAGAGCTAAACAACGAGAAGTTGTTCCAAGATCTTCTGGTCGGACACACCAACAGACAGGGAGGCAACACAAGAAACAAACCCACATAACAGCACCCACAGCTGGGCAGAGGGCAGGGAAAACCCAGAGGGATGATATAATTTCTGACTGTACTGCATTAAGGGAACGCAGTATGGATGCAGTCGGAGATCAAAGCGCTTTGATGGCTCTTTTGTTGTTCGAGATGTCAGAGACATTATCCTATTGTTGGACGCGGGGTCACTGGGTTCCACATGCATTTGTTTTTAATTTGAAACCCAGTCCTTCATTCTGCCTCTCTGTTTGTGTGAGGGGCCATGAAGAAGTCAGGCTTTGCGGCGGAGAGGGTTTTGCAAACCTGTCATGATTCCTTATTTATGCTTGCATGCAATAATCATGATTTACTGACTTATTGTCTTTCAGTTACATTAACACATTAAATCACGATAAAAAGAAATTATATGTAGCGTAAATTAAGCAAGGGTACTCATAAATGTTCACTTTATACGCATTTAATATATAGTTTTCTTCTTCTGGGAAAACACATAAAATATTGATGACACATCCTGCACAACACAGTGCGGTAAACACATTTTTGTTTAGTCAAATGCTCAAGAATAAGAATGACCCTCCTGCTAACACCACCTGCAACTGATTAGCAAGTAGCAAACCATAGTTCATGTGACATAATCATGGACTTTTGGCTATTATATTTTATTTTATTTTATGTTTAAAATTGTGCAGTGTGAACTCGGAATAAGTTCCGTCTAAACTTCCTCTTTTAAAATAAAATGCAAAAAATAAAAGTACAATAAAATAAAATAAATGCTTTCTTCAAGTGATTTCATAGAGTTTTAGATTTTTTGCATGTTGACATTTTTTTTAAAGAAAAATAAGCACAAATCCCTGTCAATTCTCATTATTATAATATGAAACAATGACCTGTTATTAAAATGGTAAAGTACTGCCATATCATGGTAGTCATAGTTGTTTACTGCTTTAAATTTTTGCAAAAAAAAATCATTGTAGTCTGCACTATTTTTATTGCAATACCATCAACGATTGCAGTATTACAGTAACGAGAATTATCATTGACAACATAGGGAATTACGAAAATTACATATTACGTATTCAATGATGCCAAATATTATTATTTTTTCCTTTGATGCAGGGGTGAAACATGACCCAAACATTTCTTCATGAGGCTCATGTAATGGGGTTTAAATTGTCTCTGAGATTTTTGAAAGCCTGTCATGGCTCCCACTTCATGCTAGTAAGCAATAATCATGATTTATTGACTTTTATTAAACCCTCTGTCTTTCAGCACAGCACATTACACAATATAGTGCGCTGCAATAATGTCTTTCACTTTATTTGCTCAGATTATATGATTATACATTGAAAGGCCACATGAGGAAAAGCTCATTTTGTATGTAGCATATCCATCACTGTGTATGTGCATGACTGGGAGTGTGTGTGTTTGTGTAAGCAGGTGCATATGTGTGTGTGTGTGAGTTGATTGTTTCCCCTAATTGAAAGTGATAAATGGAGCCGACACAGCATTGGCTGTACCTCCGCAGCTTTAACAACCCCTTTTACTAAAGCTCTCAAAATACAATCGTTCGTCAAAGCTCAGCCAACAGTCGGACAATGGGACGCTGCCGCTGGGAGTAGGATTTTCATAGCTGCCTATTGTCATTGGGCTGGTTGGACAACTGGACTAAACAAATAGATAAACCTGAATAAACAGCATGAGTTTATAATCAGTGCTTCGGGAGAAAATTAGATGTTTATGTGTGTCCTTGTTTGCATGTGTGAGGCAAAATCTATTATCTGTTCAACTAACTTAGCCTGTACATAAACATACATCTAAAAAAGAGAAAAGAACATCATGCAGTCTTGCTGAAACCACAATGAAATCACTTGATTTACAACATAATAGCGTGCAATGACTCACTGAAGACAAAATGATCTAGATTTTGACATTTTCTGAGAAACATGAGTGTGTTTCCCGGTGCAAAACTCGCTAACACTGCTAAGTTGGTTGCCACTGTATTACTATGTGGTTGCTAACGTGTTGTTTAGCATATGGAGCTGCAAAGGTGCTGTGAGTTGTTGCTAAGTAATTGCACTTGAGAAAAGAAATATGCTTTTGAATTGTTTTGAATTTGCATTTGTAGTGTACTTCAAATCTTAAAAGTGTATTTAAAAAAAAACTGTACTTGCAGAAAGTATATCATATTAATGAAATAAAAGGCCACTTAAGGAGAGTTCACTTTCATGACTGTTTCTTAACACACTTAAGTACACTTTTAAAATGGTCGTGAACAGCCTTTGTTTTTTTATTTTTTACATCAAAAAACATAATTTAGAAGAAATAAGCTATTTTCTGTCCTGTTTTTAACCCCCCTCATCAGAACACTGTTTGAATAGGCGTGGCAGATTATAGACTCGGAAGTAAACACCCTCTGCTATGATTGGCTAACACTTGTGGATGATTGACAGCATACATCCTTCACAGATGGACGCTGCTGTGATGTAGGTTAAAAACGCATAAATACTCAGTACATATCAAACTATCTGGTTAACAGACAAAGCAATAGCGACCACGTAATATAAACAGTTACTCTTACTTGTGTTGAGACATTACTGTTGGATCCAATATTGTCGCACAGCATCATTTTTTAGTTTCAATCTTTTTGAAAATCCTGCGTCGAGTTGTGCCTTGTTTGTAAACGAATCTGTGTTAAAGTTAAGTGAACAAAGGACCAAGTTCTTACTGATGCGGTCTGGCACTTCATTCAAAATAAAATTCTTTCCTAACTTTGGGATCAGAAGGAAGGCAACGCAAACACTGTTTTTCCACAGTTTGGCACTGCACAGCGTCGTATTGTCTTCAGAGAAATCTTTATCGTTTGGTTTCTGCGTAGACCTGCATGTTCGCCTCTCTCGTAAACACTACATGTGCGAATCGGTGGGCGGTGCTGAAGCAGGCGACGAGAAAGTTTTGCGTTCTGAAACTTACAGGATGTTTTTATAGTACAATGACCACTTACATGTCAAAAGATCGTAATCAGCGTTGTTTATGTTCAGCGAATGCGCGCGCATGCTGACTGTAAACAACGCTGATTATGTTGATTACGTTCTGGGGTACTCAATGACAAGACGGTAACTCGGGGATAAGAATTGTTGAATAAATTGTTATTATTGTTTTCTTTGCGCACAAAAAGTATTCTCGTAGCTTCGTAAAATTACAGTTGAACCCCTGATGTTAAATGGACTATTTTACCGATGTCCTTGCTACGTTTCAGTGCATTGATCATGGTAATATCCTTGCTGTCTATGGAGGGTCAGAGAGCTCTCAGATTCCATCAATAATATCTTAATTTGTGTTCCAAAGATGAACAAAGGTCTTATGGGTTTGGAACGACATGAGGGTGAGTTATTAATGACAGAATTTACATTTTTGGGTGAACTATCCCTTTAAAAACTAAGCTCAGAATCTATTCCAGAGAGAATCATGATGCATTCAGAAAATCTCAGAATCAATCCACGAATCGCAATTCAGCCCTAGCGTGCTTCAGAAACCCTCCACCTTCCCCAGCTCCACCTGTATAGATCTGCTGCGGGGTTACTTCATGTATGTCATATGTGCTGCAGCAGTATTTCTTACATGCTCACAGCAGCATGTCTGTGGATGTATTGGCAGTAGCAAGTCTCAGTACTTACTCTGCAGCAGCGTAGCAGATCTGTTACGCCAAGACCAAACACATTAACATTGCCATGTATATTACCATGCTAAACTTTCCGAGAGTTCTTGTGACAGAAATGTATGTATGTATTTATTTCTGCTTTGCATATATGACTCAATACTTTTCTTCAGTAGAAATCTATGAGTTCTTTCTTTGTTTTACCATCCATCAGGCCAAAATCTTCCTGCAGGATGAGTTATGAAGTGATGTTTAATAGGTTTAGGGTTTTCTTCAATCCCTCAATGTAAGCATGAGCGGTAGAATAGCAGTGCTTTTTTTAGCCAACACCACTAAACATATATCTCAGGGTGATAAAACAAGTCATATATATATATCTATATCTTAATAAAGATATAAGACATGGAAAGAGACAAGAAGTGTAACAAAGAGATGTTTGCTAAAGAATTGAAAATGAAAGGGCAAGCTGGAGGCAGGAACTGAGGTTAAGAAAGAAAGAAAGTTGAGGAGAAAAAAGCCTCTCCAGAAAGTCAGCTGCCACTAAATCGCTGTTGTCATGTTGATGACTGTTGTGGGTTTGCCTTTAATGTATTCAATCCCTATAGATGTGAGATTCATTTCATGAACCCATATATCAATCCATTAAACGTCCCTTAATGGTGCCAGGATGTTTCTAAACCAAAGCACATTAGAGTCTGCAAACACATGACTAATTGCAAAAGAGCAGCTTTTCTCTGTAACATCCCAAGGGCACTTTTCTGTTTAATAGAGAAACCACAGTGTAGGGCCATCGAGAACGAATAAAACTATGAAAATAAAACAAGTGGGTCTCATGAACAGCACAGCGGTCACATGAACTCGGATGTCTTTGTTCTTCTTCTTAAATGGCTGGTTGGCTTGAAAGTCAGAGGCAAACCAGATGAAATTCAGAGCTGTGTGATATTTTGTCTTTCCTGCAGGCTTTCCATGAGGCCGAGAGAAGATGACATTAATCTTCAGTACTGTTCTCTGGCACAGCAGTGTCCGGCCAGATGATGCCAGGTAAATATCAATTTTTGTGAGTCTGAGCCTAAGGGCGGCCATAAATTCATAACTAATTGGCTAAATTTCTTCTTTGTTTTTAACAAGCCCACCATGGTCTTCTGCACAGGGAGCTGTTGGAGGAAAGAGGTACTTTGTAAAGCCTTCAGTTCTGCTCTCATGCTGCATTGACTATCAGCAATACGACCATCATGTCATATACAGGCACAAAGCCATTAAGCAACAGCAATAAAAACGCTTCGATATATAGGGGCCTTCACACATAGAGGTTAAATTGCTGTATGGTTTTTGCTTGATTGGCAGTAGATCACATGAGCGTTTTCTTCACTCTCATTGGTCGACGCTTAGTGTTTGCATAAACCTTACTAACTCACTGCCAGTGTGAACGGCCCTTAATCGTTTCGACCAACTATTCTGATTTACTTCATTGTAGAAGGCTGGCTTAATCAAAAACCTACATTAAAATATTTTAAAATGTTTTAAATTAGACACAGAGCCTTGCTCTGAACCACAGATGATTTTCAATGAGGCATTGCCGATTATCATACATATGCTAAACTCGTGTTTGCAATAACGTGGAGATTTGCAGCCGTAAAAATGCGACTAAGTCTGCTCATAGTTATTATCAGTTATGAAACACCTCTGATGCCCTTCAAGCTCTTGCTAAAGACCTTTTGTTAGAAGGGAGAATAATATCACAGCATCAGCATTCACACGATGATAGATTTTCACTGAGTTCATGCTCTAATATGTAATTTTAATTTGAACTGGTCTGAAGGATAATACAATAAGAAACTCAAAATGAGTGGGGAAACTTTTACCAGGTACTGCAATGATAGGAAAGGATGAGGAGGGTTTGTGGTGAGTAATTTCTACTCCAAACTAAAGGAGAATGATCCGTGAGCTGTTCTGTTAACTAGCTAAAGGAATCCTCCTACAAGAAACCACAAATATCTTTCTGACCAGCAAGAAACAAAGAGACTAATTTAAATTTCAAATTTAAAAACCTTTATTTTTTAGCATGCAAAATAAACTCTGCCCTGAAGAAAGAACATTTATTTGTCCATGCGATGCATGACACGTCCACAAAAGTTTTGTTTTGCACTGGATACCTGATAAATTCATGAGTAAACATTTTGCTTTTGGCAACCCACTTAAAAGGTTTTCCCTACCTCTTTAGAGAAAGGTTCATTTGAATATAATGAATAATACATGAGTATAACGCTATAAAAGCACAATGGAAGACGGTCCAAATATCTGTGAAGTTTCATATACCAAATATCATAATTTGAATAGTTTATCAGGCACAAAAAGATTCGATCTCATTACAAGCAAAGATATGATGCTTTTCCACAGATAATGCTTCTCAGTCCAAAACATCATTGACAAATGAGTGAATCTCACAAAGATATATATATATATATATATATATATATATATATATAATATTGAACTGTACCATTACTGTATGCATTATAATATATTTTAATTAGTAATATATATATATATATATATATATACACATATTCATTAATAATATATATATATATTCCACATATATTTTCCACATTTAATGTACTTTGTCATTAAAATAGTCACAATGCAAAAAGTAAGGAAAAACAGCCTTTTGGTTTATGCAAAATATTTATTTTTTCTTTTTGATAAGCTGAAATATAAATTCATTTACACAAGAAAATTCCTGACAGTCTTTGTGAGATTCACTCAAAGACTAAATAGTCTGTATCTTTTGACGAACATATGCTGCATAAAATCATATTATCCAGACAGTTAAGTGAAGTCCAGCACATTGGCAAAACACATCAAGCATATTTCTTTTCAGTCTTGCACATTTGGAAATAGTACTCAGAAACAGAGCAGGGGACCGTTCAGCACAACGGCCCCAGCTTCATCTGTATCTTATCACCGTAAAGTCCCTTAAACAGAAAAAGCTGGGGAACATATGAGGAACTGAGCCAGACTGAGTCTTCAAAGAGCGAACAGGCTTGATGGAGGAGGGGTCTCGCTCAGCGGCCCTCGTAAGGGCTGGTTCTCATCATTCTGACAATAAAAATGAGTGGAATAAAAACAAAGCAAAACGTCTCTTTTGAGCGAAAAAAAGCAGCCGGAGATTTCTGCAAACTGGGTCTCTTTCTTCAGAAGATCCTCCTTCTAGAGCTTAGAGGAGGTTATCCTCCTGCTGGAATGCTTTTGGAGAGAAAATCCGGCACATTCTTCGCAGACTCCCTGTGGATAGAGGGACAGAAAGGACCATAGAAGGCTGCTAATATGGTTGCTCGGGGTCCGACGCAAAAACTGCATTCACTTCCATAAAAACAGGGTTGCAGGAGCATGCAATAAAACAGTTCTCAAAACTTCACAACTGCATATTACACATGTATATATATATAAGATTTGTCCCCTTTTGAAGCTGGCCAGCCTCTTAAATCCAATGAACAAGGCACTTGAGCACCAGAGAGGTGGGCAATATTCCAGTACGGGACAATGGAGAGTAGTGGGGGGTTTGTTGGTGGTGGTCAGAGTTACTTTATGGCTTCTGCCCCTTTATTGGGCTAATCCACAAATATCCCATGATGATTGAGAAGCAAATGCATCTCGGGGCCAATTCTGTGCAGACTTGAGGGGGAGGTGTGCTTGTTATAAAGGCTTCAACGAGACAGGCAGTACATGCTTTCCACAAGAAATGTGCCTACTTAAATATATCTACATGTTCGCCACCAGTTGGGGATAGTTACTTTTAAAAGTAATGCATTACAGTATCGCATTACTCCATACAAAGTAACTAATTGCATTACTTAGTTACTTTTTATGGAAAGTATTGCATTACATTACTTTAGCATCATCTGGGCTGGGCGTGCTTATTTGTTTTTTAATAACAAAAAACCCAAAAGTTACATTTTGGCAACTGTAAGGGCCCTTTTACACCAAAAGTGACATTAATAAGCCTCAGGCTGAAGAAAGTGCCTTTGCACTTACTCCTGATTTCTCTCAACATAGGGACAGGAGAGATGTCAGTGAAAACATGGGAAAACAAAGTAACTTGCATTACTTATTTGAAAAAGTAACTCAGATATTTCATTGTAAATTTAAAAGTAATGCATTACTTGAAAAAGTAATCCGATTACGTAACTTGCGTTACCCCCAACACAGTTCGCCACACAAATGGATGTTTTCCAAATATAAATGCAATAGAAAACTAGTTCATATAAGGAGCTCAGTTTGGGAAGAGCTCACACATCAGCTGTTGAAGAGACTTGCGACAGTCTGGGATCAGAGTCGATCTCGTATCGGTAGTGGTACCCTTCCCAGACTTCTCGACATGCGTCACGCATGTCATAGACGCGCTTCTTAATACCTTTGCGGTTCAGGTAAAGCACAAAGAGAAACATGAGACCGACAAACCCCAGCACGAGACCTAGGAACACGTAGGAGGTCTGCAGTGCGAGATTGTCACTTTCTCCTGCCTTATGGCAACCCAACTCCAGTTCGCCCACCGTCAGGAGCGACGTGTTCTGCAAGGCGACTGGGAACGCGCAAGTCAGGCGCTCGACGTCCACCACTCGCTCCTGTGAGCTGTTCACCCAGGCGGCGAAAGGCTCGATGTCGCAGGTGCAGGTGTAAGGATTCTCCGCCAGGTGGAGCCTCACCAAACGCATCTGCTCCAGCTCTTTTAGAGCCTCTTCACGCAGGGTCCTGAGGGCGTTGTGGGTGAGGTCGAGTTCCTGGAGGTGATCCAGTCCTGTGAACGTCCCGTTATGGATGGACACTATAGAGTTGTTGCCAAGCTGAAGGCGCCGCAGGCTGACAAGATGGCAAAAGATACCTGGGGGCAAGTAGACAAGGCCGTTACTGGACAGGTCCAGTCCCAGCAGGTCTTCCAGGCTGCTCCAGCGAAGAGAGGTGGCTAAAAAAATGACGGACGAGTGGTTGTAAAGAGCCCGACTGAGGTTGAGCTCCCTCAGCATACGGCTCTGGACGGTGAACGCCTCAGGATGGATGACGGCCAGCTGGTTGTTGCTGAGGTCCAGCGATCTGAGGCTCCGCAGGCTAGAAAATGTGCGAGACTTCACCTCAGAGATCCTGGAGAGAGAAGAAAAGGAAAATTTCACACTACAATCATAAAAATAAAGGTGGGTTTTTCCATAGAAGAGCAGTTTTTGGTTACACAAGGAACCTTTCAGTGATCAATTCTTAAAATAATCATTTTCTAGTGTGAAGAACATAAATCCAAAAGAATCTTTTATCCACACTAAAGAACCTTATACACAAGTTTTTGCTTAATGGAACTATAGATGCCAGTATAAGCATAGCTGCAAGATCAGAACTACAACAGATATTGAGGGGTGTTGATTTATTTGGTTGTTTTATACCTTGTCAGCATCTTAGACCAGTTTTATGACAAAGAAAGGGGTAAAATGAGAACAATGTTTTCCTGCTGAGGGAACGTTTTGAATAAAACTGTTTACATTCAGAAGGAAAACATTCAACCAATATTATGACTGATTCGATTTTCAAATCTGGTCCTGTTTATATGGTTCTGTTTTATTTTTTAATTGAGCCACATGCTATACATTGTGTTTCACAATGAATAAGCTATAAATCCTATAAGTCAAGGATGTGAGAATAAACCTGTACACATTAAACATCTTAAAGCTTTACTTGAGCTTTCCCTTTTGAAAAATCAAAACACTATCATTACTACACTAAAGATTTACAGTAATTTTAGCCTCTACAGTCATTAAAATGAGAAGTTAAAATGACAGAAAGATTCTTACACTGGTTGAAAAAGATCCCATATTGATTCACCATAACTTTAGGTTACACTTTATTGTAAGATGTCCTTGTTACAGTCAGTGTTGGGGAGTAACTAGTTAAATGTAATTAAATTATATAATTGAATTACAAAATAAATGTAATTGTAATCAGTTACAGTTACTGAGAAAAAGTGTGTAATTCAATTACAGTCACTTATGAAAATGTTAACGATTACAAACTGAGTTACACATGATTTTTTTTTTTTTTTTCACACACACCCACATACAGATTTAATTGATTTCTTTCATAAATTGCAGTGACTGATCTAAAATACGAGACACCAATGTTTCAGGAGTTTAGACACATGCTTATTCAATAACGGTTTTATTTCCTATATTTGGGTTTATGTATATGCTTTATTTTTTAAGATTAATGTTTTTCCAAGCCATTGTAAGATTCCAGTGTTTCCTGTCATAACTATGCAAGATTTGACTTCAAAAACAGTATCATAGCTATTAAACTATTTCTTGTTTTAGTTTTAAATCTGTATTTAATCTCAGAATGATCTCAAAGTCAGTCAGATTTTGTGGTGGCTGTGCTTTAAAACTTAATTATTATAATCTTAATTCAAGTGATGAAGGATTTTGACAGTCTTGCAGTAATCAGTGTTGAATACTACTGTAAGGTTAAACCCTGCCTGGTTTACATGTTAGAAAAAAAGATTAATAGTTGGAAACATTTGATATTTAGAGAAGTAATCAAATGTAATCAGTTGCATTACTTTAATAAAGTAATTGAAATACTTACATTTTAGATAGAGTAACTTGTAATCTGTAACCTATTCCAAAGTAACTTTAATTACACATTTAAGTAATGAGTAATATTTATTAACTGCATGTACTTACTATATGGTTAGGTTTAGGATTAAGGTTACTTGCATGTAATTATGCATAATTGTTATAAATGTAAGTATATAACGTGTAACAAGGACATATTAAAATAAAGTGTTACCTAACTTTACTCTAACAGTTGTTACATAGTATCACATAGTAACAGTTGTTACATAGTATCACATAGTATGTAACAGTTGTTAACAGAATGTTAAGGGTCAAATGAACTACTAGCTTCTTCGAAGATGCATCATTGCGTTACCTGTTGTTAGACAGCGACAAAGTGGTCACGTTCTCCAGTCCCTGGAAAGACTCGGGTCCGATCTGGCTGATGTGGTTTCCGGTGATGAAGAGGTTTCTGGTGTAGCTCGGGATGCCGCTCGGTATGTCCCGCAGATCTTTGGAGACGCATTTGACCGTGAGCGCGGCTTCTGAGCACTCGCAGCCGGCGGGACACAGCGACGCGCCTGCGGGGAGCGCAGCGCACAGCAGCCCCAGCACAACCGCGCACCGTGCAGAGGCGAGCATGGTCAACTCTCAGCAAAACCGCATCAATCTGACTCAACAAATGCCCTCGTTCAGCGGCTGTGCGTCCGCTTCTCCAGGGTGGCTCTCCAAGACTCCGGTCCCGCGTGCTCCTCGCTGGTAACTTCTCTCAGTGATGTTGAGTTTCCCTGCGTGCTCGACTTCTTTGCATTACAGAAACTCATGTGTGAATGAGAGGCAGACACTTTATTTCCATGAGAAAAGGAGGTTCTCTGTGTGGGGCGTTTGATCCGCTGCTCTCAAACAATGCGACTGAATCACTCTCAGCAATCAGCGGGGAGGAGCTTTGACTCGCACCTCTCCCCTCCACTACAGACCGACACCGGTCCACGATCTCTCACATCTCGCGCTCATCACTCTGATTAATGGGCTTAATTAATAGTGATTAAAGCTCATCAAAAGATTACGATGATCCCTCACTTTAACTGATCTTTGTTACTCTAGTAGCTCAAGGTGTCCAGTCTATACACTCAGAAATGGTTGTTCTACTGTTGCTTTTATGTGGTTCTTTGGAGATCGATAAAGCTCTTGATGTTACACTAGAGCAGTGGCTCTTAGTTAGGGGGTGGGGCCCACTAGGGGGCCTCAGTAAGCATTCAAAGGGGGCAGCATAAAAAAAAACAAAAAACAAAACAAAAAACATACTATATAAAACACATATACTTTATACTTATAGAATTTTTTATACTTTTATAGTTTTTGTTAAAAGTTTTGAATTCGATTGTTTTTTTATATTTTCTTTTTTAGTTAAAGTTTTAGTATTTTTGTTGTGTGATTTGTCATGCCAATTTAGATTTTGCTGTTTTTAAATATTTATCTCATTCTAATTAATTTTTATTAGTTTTAGTTTTAGATTCAGTACATCAAGTTAATCTAAATGAAAATGAGAAATGTTACTCTGGAAACTGAACTGACTGAAATTATATATATATATATATATATATATATACATACATACACACACACATGTATACATATATATGTGTGTGTGTGTGTATATATA
>JAFVLL020032712.1:0-16528 GCA_021397915.2 Tor tambroides | reverse complement strand
AGTAAATAATTTCAACAGTTCTAAAATCAATATTGAATTTGAAATCTAAATTTACCGTCTAAAGATAAAATTGAATGCAGCGGCTTTAACCCTCCACGCACCGGCTCGTTCACTTTCAGATTTTCCTGATTCACAGAGAAACCTTAAAAACTCAGATACATAAGACTAAAATCATTAGAATCTAAAAAGCTTGAAGTGTCTACTTTTAAATGAACGAATTCAAATCAAAAACTAATATTTCTCATTAAGTAATCCCTATATGGAAGTAAAGCGAGACCAGTCTTTCCGTATCTGAAAGCTTGAAGTTTCTACTTTTAAATGAACGAATTCAAATCGAAAACGAATATTATCTGATTATGTAATCCATATGAAACTGAGGTACAGTCTTTCCCGTATCTGAGCTCATTATGTGCAGTCACCTGCGCGCAAACGCCCACACCTAAATACAAAAAAAAGATTCATCTAATTTTCATCATTTTTGAAAGAAGACCTACTATGAGGAATTTACCTCATAAGAACAGCGTGATCTGACATGGCTTTATTCAGCAGAGAAGATAATTTCTGTCATTTATTCTTACCTTAGTTAATGTGTTATTTTTTTTTTTACATAAACCTGTACGGATTTTACTAGTTGGGCTTTTCCTGACAGAGCCGATCCTCCCTATATATACGCAGAATACGCAAGCTGCGTAGGGCCCCCGAAACACCAGGGGGCTCCCTTGCTCTTAAATGTGTTTTAATTTTAGTTTCGTTTTTGAGTTTGGCCAGCGGTTATAATTTCTTTTAATGCGGCGCACCCTATCTACTGATTTTTATCTATCTAAAAATCAGTGAAAAGTAACGTGAATGTTGTACAGTCTCTTGCTCGAGAATAAAAGAATGAGTTGAAAGCATACCGAGCCGCGGAAGAGATTATTTCTCAAGCGAGGCACTGCCTGAACATCTTGCCAAACTGAAATGTATTGTTTAACTTTTAAGCTTTTTTGTTATTCAGATATTTTGCAGAGTTTTTCTATTTGTCAACCAAAGAAGGTTACATTTTTTATAAAAAAGTTTAAGTATTACAGTTGTTTTAAAGCTAAAAGGCTAAACTATTCTATGTTTGACACAAATTGAAAGAATAAAGAGTTTAATTTCTATTACGGTTTATATGGATTTTAAGATGTAGCCTAATTAGCGATTTGAATAATTAAGTTATTGTTGAGTAATTAAGTTACTTTTCAGACAGAGTAATTAGCAAAGTAATTTAAATACAATATTGATGAAGTAATTGTAATTAATTACTTTTCGAAAGTAACTTACCCAACACTGATCTCTTTAACTGTGTAGATGAAGGTGGGGGTAAATATACACTGCTATGTTTTTGTAAAAATCTCATATGTAAAGGTAGTTTTTTCACAACTATATGAGTGCCTGGTGGGTATTCTGTGATTTTTGTGTACTACAGTTGACCGAAAAGTTGCTTATATTTCTTATAGGAATTACAAAACCATGTTAAATACAATCAGGGACATGTGACCAATAAGAAAATGCTATTTGTATCAAAGAAATTTATTAGGTAACCATTCTAACATGTACAAATTTGTCTGTGACAGGGCCTGACATTTTAGGGGTGAAATGCGTATAAAAACGTATTTTATTCAATCATAAAAACATCCTGAGATGGGAAGATATGCGTTTCTCATAGTTTAACATGTCCTCCATGACTCAATGTTCAGATTTAATAATAAGAAAAAAAATTTCCCAAGATTTTTACAAGTGGAAATGTACGGAAATAAGGAATTTCACTGCTGTTAACTGTGATGTTTAGGGCTGTGTTTCCCAAAACCATGGTGAGCTAACATTAAGCCGATTGTTGAGACCATTGGTGGCAAACGTTTCTATGATTAGCTTAGACATGCAATGCTTTTTGGGAAATGCAGCCCTGGTAAATGTGGTATGTGGTCTGTTTTTTACACTACTGGCTGATAACAGTATTAATCCAAAATTAGTTTAAGACTAATACAAAGACATGAATTTTGCAATATATTGGATACTAAATTTACAAAAGCAATCTACAAACTTGTAGTAAACCTTTACAAACTTTCTTTAATTAGCCTAATTGCAGGCTGAGCTGGATGCTGAATACTAAAATCTGAGCCTCAACACTTAAGGTATGTGGACTAAGATTAAATATGTACAAAGGAGGGTTATATATGGGTCATATATAATATATATAGCGTATATATACGCATTACACTTAGCTGACCACCTTCCTAAAATCAGCATTCATAATTTTCTTTTAACAATTTTTCAGTTGACTGAACAACTTTTTCTGTGAGAACTGAACTGAAATTCAGCCTGCCTCTTTTGGACTATGAAAGACTACATGCCTTACAGTGCACCTTCAGTGTGTGAGATTTTTTGCTATGTACAAAGGGGGCCCCCTCAGATGAGCAACAGCCACTCAAAGGAAGGGTACTCTACAGCTGCTGATTACTGATTAAAACAATAACCACCTGACCTGTGTTCAATTCAGTTCCAGTTGATAATACAAAGAAAGAAAAAAGAAAATGAAAAAGAAAAAGAAAAAACAAGATGAAAACAAACAAAATTTTTTTTTTTTTTTTTTTTTGTCAATTACATCAGAGTGGGCGGTAGATGGGTTGGTCAGTCTGATCTAGACACTGTATAAATGAAAGGACAGTAAGAAGAACAGAACAAACTCCTAACAGGAGAAGACTCACTGATGGCTAATGAGACAGAGGATGATGACATTCAATTCTGCGTTCCTAACATCAACTCATGTATGAATGGAAAACGCTCCAGTTTTGAACATAACATCATCTACATGTTTGTATTATTGCTGTCAGCATGGACTGTGTTTCTTAACTTTCTGGTGATCATCTCCATTTCTCACTTCAAGAAGCTTCACACTCCAACCAACCTGCTCATTCTCTCTCTGGCTGTGGCCGACATGCTTATTGGATTTGTGATTCCCATAGAGGCCACCAGGCTGATTCAGGTGTGCTGGTACTTTGGAGGCACTTTCTGTGCACTCTATTTAATATTTCTGACAGTGCTTTTCTCAGCATCTCTTAGTAATTTAGTTTTAATTGCTGTTGATCGTTTTGTGGCCGTTTGTCACCCTTTACTGTACCCACAGAAAATAACCATGACTAAAACATTAATGAGCATCTGTCTGAGTTGGGTTTGCGCCTCAACTTATAACACTGCCTTTGTAATTAATAACAGAAATTTGGACACTTCAAATGTAACAGATGTTATAATGGGTTTTGTCTGGAGAGTCACTGATTTATTTGTGGCTTTTATTTTTCCTTGTATCCTGATCATAACTTTATATATGAGGATTTTCTATGTTGTACATCAGCAAGTAAAAGTTATTAACACCCTAATGAAGGGAGGAACATGTTTAATAGAAGGTTCAGTGAGGAGGAAATCTGAGAGCAAAGCTGCTCTGACATTAGGAATCATTGTGGCTGTTTATCTGCTTTGCTATATTCCTTACTATATCTGTTCTATATCAGTAAACTCTTACACGACCAAAAACATTTTGGCATGGGTCATGTACACTAACTCAGGCCTGAATCCTCTTATCTATGCTTTATTTTACCCTTGGTTTAGAAAGACAGTTAAACAGATCTTAACTCTAAAAATATTTCAGCCAGCATCCTCTCTGGTAAATATTTTTACAGAGCATCAGTTGTAATTAAACTGGTAATGATGCCACTCATAAAGGTAGATCTGATTTGTATTTGTAATTCACACTACATGTACTTTAATAATATATAGCTCTGTATGTTTGCTGTTTAAATCTCAAATTCTGATGTTCAAATATGGATATCACCAGAATGTAAATTTTTCTCATGCTGAAATTAAGTGACAAAATGTTCATGATTCGTATTGCATTAAATCCTCAGACTACTGCAATAAGTTAAAGATAAAGATACATTATGCTTAATTATTTACATCTGTGTTACAGATCAAAAACACAATGACAAAAAGAAGACAGTCATTTAGCGTCATGTAGAATTATAAGGGTCAAATGTATTATCATGGTGGTTCATCACAAAGTGAATGATTAAAATGGCAATGGAAATAACACACCTCGAAGGGTTAAAAAAAATCTGAAACAATGCAACTTCAAATTCATCTACAATGTGTTTAATGAATGGAGCTATGCAAAAAAGTAAAAACAGCAGTGGAGCCTAAGAAGAAAAATATGAAATCTTAATGCAACTTTTTAATTAAATTGATATCATATTTGTTGTTAAATAAACAAGGATAATATTAAACTGCTTTTACTAATCATCCAGTCAGCTTTGGCAGCTTATGCACTTTCATATGACATTTGAAATAGTTTAGTGAACAGATTAATTGCTGTATTAAATAGGTAAATAATAAAAACAGTGCACAGCCGACCCTGCAGTTGAAAGCAGTGTGCATTTGCCCTGTTTCTTTTGTATGGTGTCCCAGTAGTGCACAGTACAATAAAATTTTAAAAGAAAACAAAAGGTAACAACACAGTGGAGTCAAGCCACAACAGAAACAAGCCACAACACAACAGAAATGTTCCTGCGCACTACTGTACTTAACTAATTACTACATTTACATTTAGTCATTTAGCGGACGCTTTTATCCAAAGCAACTTACAAATGAGGACAATGGAAGCAATCAAAATCAACAAAAGAGCACTGATATGCAAGTGCTATAACAAGCCGTAACTAGTGTTAGAGGTCTTTTTTGCTTTTGTTAATTGTATAATAAATAAAAAAGAAAACAAATAGAATACAAAAAGATTAGAAAAGCTACTACTAGTTTTTTTTTTAAGAAAACAAGCAGTTAGTAAATGAATAGAGTGCAAGTCTAAAAGGGACAATTTTTTTTAAGAATAGAATTAGAATAGAGAGTGCTAGAGTAATAGGGTCAAATAAAGATGGAAGAGATGTGTTTTAGCCGATTCTTGAAGATGGGTAAGGATTCAGCTGCTCGGATTGAGTTGGGCAGGTCATTCCATAAGGAGGGAACATTTAATTTAAAAGTCTGTGAAAGTGATTTTGTGCCTCTTTGGGATGGCACAATAAAGTGACGTTCACTTTCAGAACGCAAGCTTCTAGAGGGCACATAAGTCTGAAGTAATGAAATTAGGTAAAGGGATGCAGAGCCAGTGATGGTTTTGTAGGCAAACATTAATGCCTTGAATTTTATGCGAGCAGCTATTGGTAGCCCGTGCAAATTGATAAACAGGTGTGACGTGCATTCTTTTCGGCTCATTAAAAATTAATCTTGCTGCCGCATTCTGGATTAATTGTAAAGGCTTGACAGAACTAGCTGGAAGACCTGCCTAGAAAGCATTGCAATAGTCCAGCCTGGACAGAATAAGAGCTTGAACAAGGAGTTACGAAGCATGTTCCAAAAGAAAGGTGATCATCTTGATGTTTAATAAAGCAAATCTGCAGCACCAGGCAGTTTTAGCAATGTGGTCTGAGAAAGTCAGCTGATCATCAATCATAACTCCAAGGTTTCTGGCTGTTTTTGAAGGATTTATGGTTTATGTGCTTAACTGGTTGCTGAAATTGTGATGAAACGATGGCTTTGTTGGAATCACAAGCAGTTCCGCCTTGGCAAGGTTGAGTTGAAGGTGATGGTCCTTCGTCCAGCAAGAAATGTCTGTTAGACAAGCTGAGATGCGAGCAGCTATAGTTGGATCATCAGGATGGAATGAGAGGCAGAGTTGACTGTCATCAGCATAGTAGTGATATGAAAAGCCATGTTTCTGAAAGACAGAACCTAGTGATCCTATGTAGACAGAGAAGAGAAGTGGTCCAAGAACTGAGCCCTGAGGCATCCTACCACAAGGCTAAATTCAGCTACTTGTTCATTAGTTACTTATTGATACGTGAGCCTCCCCTTTAAATATAGCACTACCTCCTGAAGTAGTCCATATCTATGGCACTACATGAATTAATAATAAAATATTGTTAGAATTGTTAGACTAAGATGGTGGCGTGTAATGCTTCCATCTTCCGTCAGTTCACTTTATTATTGAGAATCGTTCCATTCCATGTGACAATCTACAAAGTGTGTGTGTGTGTGTGTGTGTGTGTGTGTTTGTCCTCAGGGATCCCCACACAACTGGATTTCTGTTTTAAATATTCAACGTTTTATATTTTACGATTTGAGATCGGTGCGGCTCCAACGTTCTTTCGAGCAGATTCAATTACTCCTAACACACCCCACACCACAGAAAAATCTGATAAGATAATCTGTAGAACCATCAAGATAATCGTGACTTAACCTACGATTGTCGGAAGGGGAGAAGCGCAAAATCAGCCCAATTAGCTCAGTGTGTGAGGTTAGGTGGTACGGTTAGTTTTAAGGGGTAGAGGTAGGGTCAACAGTGTAAATAATTATAGCTGTAACTACAGAAATTAATTACGGATATAATGACAGGATAGTGTTTTCAGATTTAAGTACAATCTAAAAACATGTATGAACACAGTAAGTGCATTGTGTCAAATGAATGGAAGTACGTAGTAGTTAAGGGCACTTAATAAAAAGTGGGTGCCAACAAAGTAACACTTTATGAAGTCCATATTTATAATACATTATAAGGAAATTCTTAAAGCATTATAATACATGCATAATGCATTATAAAGAAAAAAAAATTCTTGGGCGATAAAACGGTATCAGTATTTATCGACGGTACCTTTATCAATAATGATAGAACAAGTGTTCGATAAGCACACAATAGCTTCAAACTCATTTCAATAGTTTTCCAGCTTAAATTTAGTGTAGCTATGCTTCTCTTTTATGTTTCTCTCAGATGGCTTCTCTGTCATGCTATCAATGCATTCATATCAGGACAGGAGTGAAATTTAACATCAGGCCTGTCATGCAGCTCATTTGGCTCATTAAGACATCAGAGGAAAGAAATATTCAATATCCAGTCTATGACATTTATATAACTGATTTATATAACAGATATAAATCACACTAAAAAAATCACGAGTGATGATCATTCAAAACATTAACCAGAGAAGATGCTGGATTAAATATTTGAAGAGTTAATATGTGTTTAACCGATGTTCTAAACCAGGGGTAAAATAAAGCATAGATCATAGGATTTAGACATGAATTTATATACAAGCACCATGTTAGAAAATCTGATGTGGCAGATGAGACTGTGGTTTCTGTTAAATACAATATAAAATATGGAATCCAGCAAAGCAGATAAACTGTCATAATGATTCCTAATGTCAGAGCTGCTTTGCTCTCAGATTTCCTCCTCATTGAACCTTTCATTTCACATTTGCCACCCTTCATCAGGGTATTTATAACTTTCACTTGCTGATGTACAACATAAAATATCCTCAAATATAAAGTTATGATCAGGGTACAAGGAAACAGGAAAGAAATGATCAGATCAGTAACTCCCAAAGCAAAACTCATTATAAAGGGACACTCTCCATAACACACATCTGATCTGTGTGACATGTCCACAGATCCGTAACTCAGACCAATACTATTGTAAGCTGAGGAGCAAAACCAACAGAGACAAATGCTCATTAAAGTTTTAGTTGTGGTTATTTTCTTTGGGTACAGTAAAGGGTGACACACAGCAACATAACGATCAACAGCAATCAAGACTAAATTACTGAGAGATGTTGAGATAAGCAGTCCCATGATGATTAAAAACAATCTACAGAAAGTGTGTCCAAAGTACCAGCATGTCTCAATCAGATTTATGGCATCCACAGGCATCACAATAAGACCTAAAAACATATCAGCCACAGCCAGAGAGAGAATGAGCAGGTTGGTTGGAGTGTGAAGCTTCTTGAAGTGAGAGATGGAGATGATCACCAGCAGATTCAGAAACACAGTCCATGCAGACAGCAATGTAAAAAACACATACATGATATTGTATTCATGTCTTGAGCGTTTTTTCTTAATGCATGATGAGTTAATGGCAGGAAAGCAGTATTGAGTCTCAATATCCTCTGTCTCATAGGCCATGAGTGAGTCTCCACCTGTTAGTTTGTTCTGGTCTCCTTACAGTCCTTTCATTTATGCAGTGTCTGGATCACACTGACCAACCCATCTACCTCCCAATATGATGCAACAGACAGATTACAGATTTCTTTGATTAACATTAAAGGGATAGTTCACCCAAAAATGAAAATCACCCCATGATTTACTCACCCTCAAGGTATCCTAGGTGTACATGACTTTCATCTTTTAGAGGAATACAATTGGAGTTGGATTAAAAAATATCCTGGCTCTTCCAAGCTTTATAATGGCAGTGAATGAGTGTGATTTTTCAGTAGTCCAAAAGGAGTCCAACAGAGTGCATCCATCCATCATAAAAATTATCCTACACAGCTCCAGGGGGTGAATAATGGCCTCCTGAAGTGAATCGATGCATTTTTATAAGAAAAATATCCATATATAAAACTTTATAAACAGTAATCTCTAGCTTCTGCTAACTGGTGTACACAAGAGAGTGGCATTCCTGCAAATGACATAGGCACAGCGTAAGGCCGGGGAGAATATGCTAGTCTCATGATTACCAAGTTTTGATTACAGAATAAAAGGAAGTAAAGGTTCCTTTGTTTAGCAAAGAAAAACCAGTCTCTTCTTGGCTTATATCAAAATTCTCTGACATTTTTCTTTACAAATCCTTGTTTTGTACTTTTAATTCATGACCAGTGTTTTGGTTTGCTCTCTCCTCTGCGCTTCCATGTTTGTCCCTTCTCACCAGAGCTTACACTATACCCATGTCATACGTCATTCTATTGTGAACATGCATACGACAGTTAACGGAAGCTAGAGATGAATATTTTTCTTGCAAAAATGCATTGATTTGCTTCAGGGGGCCATTATTCACCCTCCAGAGCCATGTGGGACAATTTTTATGATGGATGCACTTCTTTTGGACCATTGAAAAACACCCATTCATTTCCATTATAAAGCTTGAAAGAGCGAGTGGGAGTACCACCTCGGTCAAAATGGCTTTCTGGGGGGATGAAGGGGTTTCGCTTTAACCTCTGGGGTCGATGATGGCACCAGCGGAATCACTTGTATTTTTTCCTAATAACAGCGAAAAGAACTTAAAATGCTCCGTCATTTTTGATCGTACACATAAGTGTAATACATCATTTGAATCTGTAATGGGTCCACTTTGATTCTTGTGCACTCACAATAGCAACAAAACATTGTGCCTTTGTAAAATAAAGAAAACAAACAGGGTGTGTTTTCAGCTGTCTTGATCTCTGTGAATATCTTTTTGAAATGTGTCACTAAAATGAACTGAAACTCAGCGAATACTTGACACACTGGCATGAAAGATATATCTAGGCTATGTTTCATTTCATTGCATCTAAATGTCTCATGACGGCAGGATATTTTATGTTCTATAAAATATAAAACAATACGATATAAAAGTAATATGAGTGTTTACACTGTAACACTATGAATGTTAGAGTCTAAGTGTCATGAATCCGGTTCATGGACTTTGCTCCTGAGTCGCTCCTGATATGAACATGCTAACAGGTTTTTTTTTTTTTTTTTGGTGACCAGATACCTTGAAGACTTCACTTCAAACTGTTTTTCTCTGAGAGGGCAGTACCAACATCAGATGTTCAACTATACTGGGCACAAATATGGTAAAAATAAGCTCCGTGACTGCTGATGATGTGGCCATTTTTTCTAGAATCCATGGAAAGAAGCAGCAAACACACTGGAAAATACCTGGTATGGTTTACTTGTTTCAAAAGTTGAACAGGATCTGTTTCCAGGAATGGCATAAAGGTGCATGACTGTTAAAGTCTCAAGTGTTTAGATCAGTGTGCTCAATAAAGTGTCTTTTACCTTCACTGTATGTGTTTCGGGGCGTTATTTCAGTGACTTCAAAATTGAAAACAACAACAGTATAAAAGTATCCCAGTTCCGCAGGAAAACCACAGACTTGGCAACAATGCTCATAAGCATGTCTTCTTCTATTGGATTACAGCCATGCGGACTCAATAACAGTCTTGTGCTACAGTGCCACACTGGTCAAAACGGTCATTTGTTGACTGATTGTATGTTCCCTAGACCTGAATCCATTTGAGAACCTCTGGGAAGCTATGTATCGAAGCATCTGAAGCCACCAAGTAGCATACCACAGACTGTCCAGGAGCTCACTGATGCCCTGATCCAGGTTTGGCAAGATATCCTCCCAGGACAGCATTTACCATCTCATCAGGAGCATGCCCAAACATTACAGAGTGCGTACAGGCACATGGAGGGCGTACACAGTACTGACTTACAATATGAGCTGCTGTGATGAAATTCATGCAAGTTGGATCATCCTGTAATTTCGATTATTACTTAGAGTTTTGGTGTGCTTTTGAATCCAGCCCTTAGTGGGTTTATGAATTTGGCTTCAGTTGGCCATTGTCACGTCATTTGTTCTCAACGGATAACACAATGTATATAAATAAAGTTTTCAACTTGAATATTTTGCTCATCAAAATTAATATCCTGGTTTATATAAAATTGAATATAGCAATTATGTTTATGCAACAAAATGTGTAATATTGTCTAATGTTTTCAAAAGAAGTCTCTTCTGCTCACCAAGGCTGCATTTATTTGATCCAAAACACAGCAAAAACAGTAATTTTGTTAGTTATTGTTCTTTGTGTGAACAGGCTTTAAAGGGATAGTTCACCCAAAAATGAAAATTCTGTCTTTAATTTCTCACCCTCATGTCGTTCCAAACCCATTTGTAGCATGTAATGTGTTTGGTGTGTCACACTTGTATAATATTCAAGATTCAAGATTCAAGATTTTTATTTGTCACATACACAGTTATACAGAGTATAACCAGCAGTGAAATGTTAGTCAGGTCCGCTCCATGGACAGTGCAATTATATGCAAAACAAACACAAGAATATACATAAATATAAAAGGTAAAAAATAAATGAAGTAGAAATAAAAAATAAAATACAAAATAAAATGTGCAAAAAAATAAGTGTGCAGGACAGTATACTGTAGACCATAATAAATAATATAAGAAGGAATGTGCAAGAGAATGTGCAAACAGGTTGTACAGGTTATTTACATAGCAGCAATATGCATGGTATTATTAGTGATTATTAAGTGGCGTCATGTTGATGTTATGAGACCGAGTTTGAGTTTAGGAGCCTGATGGCCTGGGGGAAGAAGCTCCTCCTTGCCATCAGGCTGCAGAGCGCTTACAGATGAGGCAAAGTGAAGAAACGGTTACCAGGGTGATTTGAGTCCTTGATGATTTTGACAGCTCTGCTCTTGCAGCGTTTGAGGTAGATGTCCTGCAGGGAGGGGAGAGTAGACCCTGAGATACGCTCAGCTGAGCGCACAACTCTCTGCAGGGCTTTACAGTCCTGATTGGAGCTGTTTCCATACCACACTGAGATGCACTGAGTCAGTACACTTTCTATGGCCCCTGAATAGAAAGTTTTCAGGATTGCTGGTGAGACCCTGAATTTCCTCAGCTGTCGCAGATGGTACAGTCTTTGCCTGGATTTCTTGACTTGTGTTTGGATGTGTGTAGTCCAAGTCAGGTTCTCGGAGATGTTACACCGAAGCTGCTCACCCTCTCCACAGGGGTCCCACTGATCATAAGAGGAGTGTAGGGCCGCTGCTGACTCTTTCTGAAGTCCACAAACAACTCTTTGGTTTTGCTCACATTCAGAGAAAGACAGTTGTCCTGGCACCATGATGTAATTCTCTCTACCTCATCCAAGTATGCGGTCTCATCATTGTTGGAAATGAGGCCCAGAACCACAGTATCATCAGCAAATTTCATAATAGATGTGGAGCTATGAGAGGACATGCAGTCGTGTGTGTAGAGGGAGTAGAGCAGGGGACTCAGGACACAGCCCTGTGGGGCTCCTACGTTAGGGTGATGGAGTTTGAGGTGAACTGGCCAACTTTCACCACTTGAGGTCTGCCGGTGAGTCACAGAGTGAAGAGTTTAGGCCGAGGTCTGTGAGTTTGGAAGCTAGCTTGATGGGGACTATAGTATTGAAAGCTGAGCTATAGTCAATGAATAGCAGCCTTACATAGTTCCCGTTGTTGCTGTCAATGTGTGTGAGGGAAGAGTGGAGGATGTGAGAGATGGCATCTTCAGTAGATCTACTGGGGCGAACTGAAGAGGGTCCAAAGTAACAGGGATGGAGGAGCAAATGTGGCTCTTTACAAGTCTCTCAAAAACCTTCATGACTATTGGTGTGAAGGCAACTGGATGATAGTCATTCAGGCAAGAGGGTTTATTGTTCTTAGGCACAGGGATGATGACAGATTTTTTAAAGGAGGTGGGAACCACAGAGGTAGCAAGGGACTCATTAAAGATGGAAGTAAACAAACCAGCGAGCTGATCAGCGCAGGACCTCAGAACACGGCCAGTAATTCCATCAGGTCCGGCTGCTTTCCTGACGTTCACTTTCTTTAGGCCCTCCGAACCTTGTCCTCCGACACGTTGATTACATGATTATCGCTGCTCTGCCTGCTGCTTCCTGATGCGCTGATCGGCAGAGTCGCGCTGCCACCATTGCATTCAAAGCGGCCGTAGAAGATGTTGAACTCATCGGCCAGCAACGGATCTGTTCTCACCTCTGCGGAGGATTTGTTTCCAAAGGCACAGATGGTCCTCAGTCCCTGCCACATGCGTGAGAGTCATTGAGCTGAAAATGGGGCTCAATTCTCTCCCTGTATAGGAGTTTGGCGGCTCTTACTGCATGTCGGAGAGCATAGCACGATGCTTTGTACTCGCTCATGTTCCCTGACAAAAGACCGGCATTGTATGCGGTAGTGCGTTTGTTAACCACAGCACGGATTGTTCTGTCCACCCACGGTTTCTGATTAGGGAAGGTCCTTACAGTTATTGTTTCTGTAGCTTGCTCGGTTAGCATGTTTACAAAGCTTAAGGCTACATCCATGAACTCGCTGACGTCAGATGAACTCGCCCGGAACATGTCCCAGTCGACGTCATCAAGAGCCGCCTGTAGCATAGCTTCTGAGTGGGAGGACCAGCGCGTCACTTCTCTCTGCACCGGGGGTTCCGGTGTTTATATTCCGGTGTGAGGAAAATGGCGGCGTGGTCTGATTTGCCGAAAGCCGGTAGTGAGCGGGCTTTGTAGGCATTCTTAAACTGAGAGTAGCAATGATCCAGTGTATTCGGCCCTCTAGTTGGACAGGATACATGTTGATGAAAGTTCGGCATGACCTGCCTGAGGTTGGCTTTGTTAAAGTCCCCCGCGATGATAAAGGCAGCGTCAGGATGTTTGTTGATGTAGCCGCTGAGCACATCGTGAAGTTTAGACAAAGCCAAGTTGGTGTCTGCCTGTGGTGGGATGTAAACAGCAGTGACAATGATCGATGAAAACTCCCGGGGCAGATAGAATGGGCGGCAGATAATGGATAGATGTTCCAGATGAGGCGAGCAGGAACGCGACAGAGTGGAGATATTCCTGGGATTACACCATTTCTTGTTAATCATGAAACACACTCCTCCACCTTTGGATTTACCGGCCTCGGCTGTTCTGTCCATCCGTAAAACAGAAAAGTTGTCAGACGGCGTTACAGCAGTGTCCGGGACCAAGGGCGTGAGCCATGTTTCAGACAGACAAAGGATGTTACAGTCCCTTATGTCCCGTTGGAAACTTATCCTGGCTCTAAGATCGTCCATCTTATTCTCCAAGGATTGGACATTGGCGAGCAGAATGCTCAGTAGAGGAGGATTGTGAGCCCTTTTCCTCAGTCTGTTGCGAATCCCAGCGCGTTTCCCATGGTGTTTCTTGATCCGTCGCCTCGGGGGGTTATTCAATTGGCCATTGTTCTCCTCCGTGTATCGAAGAATCTCGAGTGGCCACGATGGATTCGAGGAAAAAGTGTTCGGAAACAGGTTAGTGTAGTGGTGTCCAATGTCCAAAAGTTTTCCTTTGTCGTAAGTGATCAGTGCAGACGTTATGTGTGTAAAAAGAGAAAGCAAAAGTAAGTAAAAAGATAAATAAAAGCACAATCTGAGCAAAGCGACCTGGACGGCATCCAAACACAGCGGCGCCATCTTGATAATTCAATGTGGACCAACGATTAGAAGCAAGGGACGACTACTGGAGAGTAGGGGTGTGCGATATTTATCATCTGCGATAAAATTGTAATTGTTGTTTTAACGATGTGCGATATGACATTATCGAGTATTTTGCAAAAACCATTCAAAACATCCCAAAAGGGCGCACAAATACATTACGTGAAGTCTAGACTAGTGTGCGTGAGCATTTAGAGTGCGTTCTTTCACTGCATGATTCAGTCTATTAAAATGCATTTAGAATGATCACAAATTCAAGACATGGGGCAGAAAATGTATGTATTTATACCACTTCATAGCCTATTGCCTAGTTAATCAATTTCACATGAAGAGTTCCGTTTTTCTCCAAAAATTAAATAATTAAGAGACTTACGTTTAGATACCATATTGCCTGTTTTTGTGCTGTTTTGCCAACAAAAATAATTCTAAACACAGCCACAGCACTGTTTTGTGTCTCTGAGCAATATAACGGTGATTCGTTCCTGAATGAATCAACCGTTTAAGTGATTAGGTTCAATTGCAATGACTCGCTTATTAACAGTGACTTGTTGCCATCTACTGGCAGTTTTAAATTCACATTCAAAGTATCTTTTATTATTTAAATAATTTCAAATATCAGTATTCAATGTTTTATATTTAATATCAAAACATTATTTATGCATTTGTAATTGCAGGTTAAATGCATTCATGTCCTGCATTAAAAAGTGTGTAAATACATGTAAATGCCACTTCAGATGCAGTTTCTGTGTTTCCTCTGCATTGCAAAGATGAATTTTATTGATACTGATTTAATTTGCTTGGTAAAAGCCTAAATGTCTGCTTATTCTAATTCACTGATTAAATGTAAGAATTTGACTCAAAACATAATGGACACTTTTAGAAAAATGGCTTTATAAGAGTAAAAATGCCCATAAAATGTAAAAATCAGTTTAAACTTACTGGAAAATATTAATTTCTATCAGTGTGAACTGACCACCACACAGAATATGAAGAATATCAAAACCTTTAGGAAGCAGCTGTCCACGGCAGTCCTTAAGATACCAGCACAATAACATACTCAGCAAAATATCATCTAATTATTGTTATCAATAAAATCGCAGAAAATATTGAGATATTATTTTTTGTCAATATCGCACACCCCTGCTGGAGAGAAGGTAACAGCACAGCAGGTGAGTGAATAATCAACACAGACACTTCTTATGTGATTTAAATGAGAATTATATATATATATATATATATATATATATATATATATTTATTTATTTATTTTTTTTTTTTTAAATAATCTCGCTGTTCTATGCTTTAGGTAAGGGAATAACATATGTAACAATCAATTGATGGTGTACAATTGATACAAATGACCGTTAGTAACAATAGTTTTGTTGTTTCTAGGTATTCAGACTCAGCAGATTGAACAAATTCAACCCGATTTGAAAATCAGTTGCGATACACTGTACAATAAAAGAATAAAAATAAAACTCTTGGAAAACTCAAAACTGTGTTTTGTTTGTAAACTCAATAAACCAAAATGAATAGTTAACAATACTTTCAAAACAAAATATTACATTCAATAACCTGAAATACTCAAAAAGTGCAATTTGTAGTTCAATTTGATTCAGTGTATAAGAGTTGTTTTAGTATGTGATACTCTCCAAAATGGAACCATAGGATGACACAGAGGAATTTAATTGTTGAATAAAGTCGTTATTTTTGTTTTCTTTGCACACAAAAAGTATTCTCGTAGCTTTATAACATTACGGTTCAACCACTGATGTCACATGGATCAGTTTATTTATTAACGAAGGTCTTATAGGTTTAGAACGACATGAGGGTGAGTAATTAATGACAGAATTTTCATTTTTGGTTCAAAAATCCCTTTAATTTCAAATTCAAACACATCAATAAATCAATATTGATGCTATCGAGTTTGCCACATTTTCCTTGCAAAAAACATCAAGTTAATATGTGAAATATAACTCACCAAGGTAAGAATTCAATATCTATTCAAACGAGGATGTTAATTCGCTGCGCTACGATTCTCCATGAATTTTCACTGGTCTCTTTTCCTCAAGTTTCTGCCTTGTCTTCCCCTCACTCTGGTGACAGCTGCTTCAAGTTGTCTCATTCATTCTAAAATTCAGTCTTTTGGCTGTATTTGATCAATGTTCCATATCATTTATTATTTTACTGAGTTTCTAGAGATCGCTCTGCACGGCTGCTGATCTGGCATTCTCTCTCGCTCTCTGTCTCTTTTTTTTTATGGTGGGTGTCTCTCACGCACTGAGAAAGCAGCACATATGCAGGGCTTGAAGCCCGAAACACACTGCACGATTTTCGGCTGTCCCAGACGAAAGACTGGCATTGTGAAGCAATCGCGGCGATTTCTGATTGGCCACGATTGTTTCACGATGCCAATCT
>JAFVLL020032710.1:0-12180 GCA_021397915.2 Tor tambroides | reverse complement strand
AAAAAAAAAAAAAAAAAAAAAAAAAAAAAAAAAAATATATATATATATATATATATATATATATATAAAATTATTATTTATTTTTTTTATTTTTTTTTATTATCGAATATGCAATTTAATTCCAATGTACAAAAATATAGGGTCACACTTCATTTTAAGATCCAATTTTCACTATTAACAAACCATTAACCACAACTTTTGCCTCAATAAACTCCTAATTTGCAGCTTATTATTAGTAAGGTAGTTGTTAAGTTTATGTATTGGGTAAGATTAGGGATGTAGAATATGGTTATGCAGAATATGTGCTTTAAAAACAGCCAATATGTTAATAATAGTCATGCTAATAAGCAACTTGTTGATAGTGAGAATTGTTCCCTATACTAAAGTGTTACCACATATAGAATTTACATTAAGCAATACACACTACACGGTACAAATGTATACAATTTATTTATATACAGTATGCAATTAAAATACAAAAATATAGATTTGGTGCATCTAATATAATTTTATTCAGTCCAAAACAATCAGTCCTCTAATATTAGCCGACATTAGTGTAAACTATGCATCCCGATTGAATACTGGTATAAACTGGTGAAGTAAAAATGCAAAGTAAAAAAAAGCATGTGTATCCCATTTACAGTGAAAACAAGCAAATCCGCCAAAAAAACATGGGCATGCTCCCAATTGTACTATTGCTCAGCAACAGAATCTCCATTTTCTTATTTCGAGAGGTGTGAATAACAGGACCCTATGTGTGAGTATATGTGCAATTTTCACACATTATGTTGAGGCTTGCTGACGGCCCGGTTAGGAATCTCTTTGTCATGCTGTGTTGTGCTGACAGCTGTCAGTGTGGTGGCCACGTGTCGCCCTGACCCCTCTCAACCCATGACCCATCCTCCCTGACTCCTCTCCTCCAGCCCGCAGGCTTACACTGCCAGATGCTTCCATCTGTTTCTTTCTCTATCCCTTTCTTTCTCTTCCTCATCTGTTTTCCCCCCTCTTTCCAGTCCACAGACCTTTTTAAGAGTACATGCCATATTTAATTGAAGGGATAGTTCATCCAAAAGATATAAAAAAATCTCTCTCCATATAATTTATTACTATTATTTAAAAAAAAAGAAAAGAAAAGGCTCCAGGTTTATTATTACTAAATAAAAATATGACTAATAATAGATTTATTTTGCCGTGCAACTATAAAAATTAACATACTAATATTTATCTTAATTTCGTAATTTTCAAACTTAAAACCATCAAGCTTTTATTTTGGCAGAAAATCACATGGAGCTTCTCTTTTGTTGGCAACAGCAGATTTATATGCTTCTCATTACAAGTTTAATTATTTGATTAAATCACAGCCTTTGCAATGTGATAATCACACTAAGCCATATTGTAATTTAGTTTTTTTATTTTTGATTATTCACGCAGCCCTAATTTTTTTATGAGATTCACACATCTTAAATCACAAGTGACTTTTTAGAAGAGCGTCATATAGGCATGCCATACTATAGTTCTGAAGCTGACTGCCTGAGAAATAAAACTGCAGTGTAGGCAGTTGGATGGGGTCGGCAGCAGGGTGACAGTGAGCTGTCTTTTCTTTCAAGGTAGCATATCATGCCCAGTAGTGCATACATTTCTCTATTCTAGAATCTGTTTTTTATTTTAGGAGCACTGTCAAATCTGTCTTTCCTGCAGCGTTTATCTTTCATTCAGTCGCTCATTTATTTGGATTAAGCCCCTCCCCTGTTTCTTTTCATTTCCTCATACAAATTTCTTCATCATGCTAGAATAACTATTTACTTGTTTTCAATGTTGTCTTTTTCATCACATTTTTCAATCACTCTGTTTTCTGAGGCTTTACAGATTATTTGAATGAACATCTGGGCAGGGTGTTGGAAAAGAACTCCTATCTGACTACGGGACAGAGGTGATGATTTATTGCTGGACTATAATCCAGCATCAGCCCTAATCAACCGTGAGCCGAGAACGAGAAGTACTGTTCTATTTCAGGCCATTTTTTTATCTTCAGCACTTCCTCGCTCTTTGAAGCGCCTGTCACTTTCCCCTTTAATGAGCCTTTCCTTTTTTCTCTCTCAATTTGTCTTCCAATTAAAACGTCTGTTCTGCAGTACATCAAACATAGTGCATATATAAATGCACATGGCTGATGGCGCTCAGTTTGGCCTATAAATGGACCTGTCAGGTCCTTCCGTGTACTGTGAGAGTAGGTGACGTAAACTCTCATTGTCTTTCCAATCATTTTTCACTAATCTTCTCCAATTATTCAGCTGAAAGATATACATATTTGTGCATATACTAAGTTTAAGAGAATTCTTTTAGACATTTGTTTTGAACTTATATCATGATATGAACTTGTATGTGATCTATTTTCATACACTACTGGATCTCACTAAAAAATAACAAAGACATTTACCTGAAATGGCCCCACTGTACTGTAACTTAAGGCAGTGTTGCTGGTGTTTTTAGGTTTACTGACGTAATAGGTTTAAAAACTGTGGTTTAGGATTGCATCTTTTCTTCATCTGAACTTGCTGAATCAGCCTCTTTTAAATTATGATATTTTTATTTCCTTTGATAATTATATTTAGATAGAATCTGCCACCCACAGTTGATTCGCATCCACTGATTTAATTGTGTGAGCTCCTCTGTGGCTGGACATTTTGCTGAGCTTTGTTATTTTGCAGAGAGGCAATTGTGTGTGTGTGTGTGTGTGTGTGTTTCAGCATGGGTGTGCTTGTGTTTTTGTTTTATACAAGATGACCTGTGCATTTTTATTTTGCAGTATTCAACAGTGCATTTTCATGGTAAATATTTGATTTTCATAGCTCTTTTTAGGACCACTGATAGACAAAAATATGTACGCTTATACACATGGCCGATATATGCAAATATCTCTATCTATATCTATATATTTTTTAAAAGCTGTACTTGAAATTTCTATTCAATAAAGCATGAAAAAAATGAAGAAAAAAATATTAAGCAGTATTAGCAATATTAAACAATGTTTTCAACATCAATAATAATAAGTAATGTTATAGAGCAGCAAGTTGGCATATTAGAATTCTGAAGGATCATGTGACATTGAAGACTGGAGTGATGGCTGCTGAAAATGCAGCTTTCCCATCACAGGAATAAAATACTGACATTATTTTGAACTGAAATATTATTTCACAATATTACTGTTTTTAATGTATTTTTGATCAAATAATGTATTGGTGAGCATAAGAGACTTCTTTTAAAAACATAAAAAAAATCCATCCGACCCCAGATTTTTGAACAGTAATATGAGCCAGCAATCAAATATGTCAAATATAGTTCAACTTATCATTCTGCCACTAGTAGAGAGCTTGCAGGTATGGAGCATGATAGTTAAAGGTGCCGTTGGAGATCTCGGAAAATGCTAACTTTAGCCTGATAGCACTGAAAGCGAATGTCCCACCCTCCCTGCAATCGCCGTCCAAAGCCACGCCCCCTGAACACACATACGCTCAAAGAGCAGAATACCAGAGACAACATTAAATTACTACAATAGGCTACATCAACGGTCCAGTTCAAAGCAAGCATATATGTTCCATACAAAGGGCAATTAAAGTGTGCTAGACGTGAATTTAAATGGTATTTATTTACAGAGGTATATTATGTCACACTTCTCTAGTAAGTTTCGTCTGTGTGTGAAGATGCTGCGCAGCGCAATCCGTGAATGAATGTTCCGAAGTGAAGTAAACTTCAACGGATTTCCCCTGCTCAGGGAGTAGGGAGCAATGAACACTGTGTAGGGAGCATGTCAATCGGAACACAGTTCATGCACGTAGCTCTCTTCTAACGAGCTGGTTATCTGAATCAGGTGTGTTAACTAAGCGAGACATGCAAAATATGCAGAGCGGGGAGCGCGAGGACTGGAATTGGGAACCGCTGGGCTACATCATGTGTCATTCACCGGTGAGAAAACTTTATAGCACAGTTAGTAAAAGTACTACAATACCAGGAAGGAAGATCGGGTTGTTGATGTTTGCCTGCCATTCTTGCTCTATCTGCACAGCGTGCGTGAACGCGCCGATGACGTTTCGTGTCTGCGCGAACAGGGTGTGCAGAGGTATGCAAATACATGCGTTGACAGGCAGGTAGGAAAGCCAATTAAAACGCTCGGACCGAGCGTTTTGATTGGACGGACATTTCTTGGTCCTACACCTTCCACAGAATATATAAATACAGATAAATACATTTAGACCACTTAACTTAATGATTGCTATCAGGATGTGAAGAGACTTTCAACCAGAATAACAAAAAATGTTTCTGAAGACAATCACCTATGATACCTTTAAGTTTAACAAGGATAATTTAATGGGGTGCTTTCAATATTCTCTAAAACTGAACAATCAACAATATGGTATAGGTAAAAATGCTAATATTGTACAATACATCAAATGAGCCACCTTTGTACCTTATCCACCCATACAAAATGCCCACTAGTATATTAAGGGTTTATATTATTACCTCAAGATACTAATAAGCCGCTGCCCCACTGACAATCTAAAGTAACCATTTTGTATAGTTTGTACATCCATATTTTATAACTGTATACTATATATTGCTATACTATATAATATTGTTTGTCGACCACTAATCTGTAATTTATATCAGTATCAGTGCTCTTCCTCAGAGCACACCTGATTATATTTAATGAAATCTGTTATCACAGCCTTTTCTCCCATGTCACCATATCCATTTCCATATGAAACACATGAACTACAAAACCTGTGACCTTTTCTTTTCTATGTCGCAAACAATTCTCCTGCCTTTTCTGCAGAACAGGAAAGAAACTTTCAGTATTGTACTATCAGTACTTTCAGGGACATGTGCACTCACTTTAGAGAAAATTACCTTTGTCTTGTTTCTCATAGAGGTAAGATGTATTACACATGTGGTACCAGTTTGTGAGGCTGTAGGCTGCAACATTTCCGAAATGTTTGATTGCTTTGGCTTCCTGGAAAAAAGAGCCCTGTCATGGGTATGGGGCAGATTGGACACGGCGACCCTCTGAGAAACAATCGGATTAGTATACCCTGCTTAGGCGTGCGGCGGAGTAATTATAATAACATGGTTGAGAATGAATTCCGAAGCCTGGAATGGAACTAATTGCAGCGATAACGAATTGACCAAATTCCGTGCACATTCTTTTCTCTTCCTTTGGGATACCTTTTAATTTGGTCGTTTGTGTGTCTGCTATGTAATCAGCAATGAGAAAAGTCATTTGCAGATACGTATGTTTTACTTAAAGCATTCATATCTTTGTAGTATTAGGGTCAGTGACATACAAGTGTGTTCAAAATAATGAAAATGAAAATAAAATGTGTAAAATTTTGATTTAAAAAAGTTTTTGTATTCATCATATGTTTTTAAAGAACTTTTATTTTATTACAAATATTGAATTAAAATAACATTGTTTGAATATATTTTTGGAAGGTAAAAAGTATTTTTAAAATGAATATTATGAAGTTTTCGGGGAGAACTAATTTCGCCTTGTCTGTTACAAGACTTTTTGACTTTTTTTTTTTTTTAGTGGTCGCATCACTTGACATTGATTTGGTGAACAATTTTTTAAAAAAAATATTAATAAGCATTGAAGCAGTTTTGTTTAAAATATTAACATTATGCCAATAAATCATCATTCCAAGCTATTTAAATAGGTTTTCTTTTCAAGAATTTTATTTATTAAATAACATTAAAAAAAATTATCTTTCTCTAATCACAATATTTTTGTCTTTATGTCACTAAAAATTATCAAAAAATATTGTAGTTCAGAAATTAAAATTATGCTCATAACAGAAGAGGTGTATTCAAGTTATTCTATATGGTTTGCATTGAAATGTATTTTTAAATAAATGAATAACCCTGGACAAAAAATGAGCATCACGTCACTCTAGCAGGTTATTTGGTGTTGATATGGTGAGAATGCAGCAACATTTCATTCACATAAAAGGGAACGTTTTAATTAGCGTGGCTACAGTGAGTTTGTTCGCATGATTCCCACCCTGCAAGACAGTAGAGGAGGCCTCCCACTCAGGGGCTTGAGCAAATCGTGCTCAGCCTCACTCTGGGCTCGTTGACGCTCTGAGCCGCGTTTCTAGGTCATGAGAGTCTGTTATGAATAATAAAACGAGTCTGCTTTAAATGGAATATTTATAGAAGTGAAACAGCAAACGCTGCACCTCCTCCCTGTATTATTTTCTCAGATATAGTTTCTGTGACTCTGACATTTGCGGTATTTCTTATTTACTAATATTTCCCCCATCTTGTACTCATGGCTGTATGTATTTTTTCTTTTTACCTTTATGTTAGCTGGGGGGATCGTGAAACAGGCTGTGAATGAGCCAGAGACCTAATGACTCAAGCTTGGGGCCCCTGATGAGAACGGTGATATTTGGTATAAAGGAAATGGTTCGGGGAGAGATGATGAAAGAAGAACTGATGTCGGAGTACAGGGGAATATTTGGTGAAGGCGAGGGTTGAGGATTCTGCCCTAGATGTTTAATTGTGGGACCACTCAGACAGAAAACAATTAGAGCGTAGTCAAGTAGGTCTGTTTTGGTGCTGTAGGCTATATATTTTCCAGAGAACACGTGATGTATTTTCAGCTCCTCTATAATCAACATAATAATTGCAGGATCCAAGTAATCACATGTGATGGATTGGATTCTTTCAACTCTTTCTGTACTGGATACACATAATCCATGACCTTGCACTTGGGGCCAGTGTTATTCTCCTTTCCACATTATCATGTCTTTTACTCTCCTCCATATTCTGGGGCATCCACAAACACATGCACAACTAAAATAAACATTAAAGAACCCAAATAATGTCCAGTAGAAGTCTCAGCAGAGCCATATTCACTCACCCTAGGAGTGAAGGCACTGTCTCAACTCATTAATACACTTAGTATTAGAGATGTTTTCTGCTTAGGGTCTCCCCCAAGCAAACCTCTAGCAATGCTCTGGTAACCACCTACAGATTTCCATCAGAAAGTGTAGATATGGAGTTTTTCTGGAACATTTTGTCTTATAACACAGACACAGTCTGATTTGTTTCTGTTATGACTTAACTGATATTAAAATTCTATGCTATTTGTCTGAATAAATTAAAAATAAAATGGTAAAATCAAGAATTTTAAATCAGACAATTTAATTTATGCATGACAACATTATGAAAAATGTATGTTTATTATGCCAAAGATTACATTTAGCAGCATTATTGAATTGTTAGTGTTTTTAGTAAGTGTTTCAGTCATGTCTCTTTAGAAGACTTGCAGAAGGCTGTGAATTACTTTTACTATTTTTTATGAACTTTTTAAAGCGTTGAGGTATTGGTTGGAATGGACTTTCCGGAAGGACAGAAAACTTTCAGGTTTCATTAAAATCTTCATTTGTGTTTCAGACATGAATGAGGTTTATGGGAGTTTATGATGACACGGAATGAACTATTTGAGTGAACTATCCTTTTAAATAAGCTTTAGATGATGACAAAGGTTATCTAAATGTAAAAATAAGGTCATTTAGCATGCACATTTAAATATCCACAATCACCCACCACCAATGATTTTATAAAATCTGTAATATGGTACCAATATATCTTAAATTGCTACTTTTAATACACATTTATTTAATTAAAAAACATATTAAATTATTTTTGTGCATTGGATGCTGAGGCTCAATTACAGGTAATTGCATTAAAGGTAATTGTATGCAATTTTTGCAAATGAATGATGATAGAAACCATTATGCTGTGAAGAAATGTTGTGCTGATAGTTCATCTGACGTAATGAAGTGATCTCTGGTAGATGTCATTTACTAAAGCTGATTATGATTAATTAATCATTTGAGAAATGTAGATTAATTGACCATTACTGTCATAATGACACACAGTGAAATGAGGGATGGTTAGACCCCATTTCTACCTGTATGTATGTTTCAAACACATCCAAATCAACCCTGTTGACCTTCAACCACACTGTTTCTCTGCTGAGATATTTGTTAATTTTGTTCTACCACTATCAACATGTAACATCATAATTCATATTTCAGAAGAGCTGTACAGTAATTTTACCCTTGGCTGCAGCCAAACATTGCATTGCTTTGAGATATCTTTTTCTCTCCCAGCGCTCTAGACCATTTGCATATGATTGTTTGCATTATAATATGTGTCTCATTGTAAGCCTGTCAGTATAAGTGCTGATAAAGCCTGGAGGATATTGTTCGGTAAGGGAAGTCCTGCGTTTTGGATTTGTGGCCCACTTCCTTGGCAGGACCCATCATATTACAGTTTGGTGTTGAAATCATCTTTGGACATGATTTTAGCCTTGTGAACGCTAAAGGTTCTACAGATTTACAGACCAAAATATCATAGAGACTAAATCAACCACTGGTTAAGTGTGAAATAAGTACAATAAAAAATAAGTACACTTTAGCATAATTAAGCAAAAAAGATTATTAAAACATACTGATTAAAGTAAATCTGACATTAATCTGATATTAATACAAAGTGCACTTTTTAAGAGTGTACCTAAGTGTATTAGAAAGTGTACTCTCTTTAAAGATTATACATACACTACAAGTGCACATGCTATACAATTAAGTTTACACGGTTTCTACTCCATAAAGTTCCTGTTTTAATTAGGCTTTGGGACAATATATTCACAACACCATACATCAGTTCATCTAAACAGTGAGGCACTATTTTCATCTATTTCTTATGCTTCATCTTGTAGCTTACGGCAGTAGAACTCCTGTTCTTCTCTTTGTTGTCTTTACTAGCGTAGCACCAAACTTCTACTCATTATTTTGCAGTGATGGGGAATGAGATTAGTTAATGATTACCTCCGTTATTTAAAGAATGAAACATCAAAGCCTTGGCATGTTAGAAACGCTAGGGTGTGTTTTATCTGAGCATACACAACTCATTAATATCTCTAGATATCAGTTTAGAATGCACAGTTGTTGCCAGAATTATTCTTGCTTTTGCATATAAGCGTGAGACAGGATGAAAAGCAGTAGTTTCACTTTTATTAGAAGCATAACAAGTACTAGCGCTCCATATTTTATCCTCCTACACAGAGCTCTCAGATGACAGAGGATAATGCCATTTTCTCCTCCGAGCCAACAGCACCCTTGACCCAGAGTGCACTGCTTTGGCCCTCTGGATAGAATGCATTCCAGTCTGTCAGTACCATGGAGATGAGTTTTATAAAGGGTTGTGCATAGGACTGACCTGGAAATAAAAAACTTTTTCATTAGTTTGTTTTATTGTGTTTTGTGTACTTGCTTTGAACAAACCCCTAACCCAGAGTCTTAAACCAGGGTATGTATCTTGTCCCAAAGCAATTGTGACATGAATGATGCCTTAAATCATGCAAATTGTTGAGTAGAGTTGTGCTGTTACCTTTCTAAATGGACAGACTTATGATTTTCCCTATTAGAATATTAGGGAGGAACAAATAATTGAACAATAACTGATAACAACTGATAAAGGGCAATTACTTTGTTTTATCCAATTACATTATACATTATATATTTTTTTATTATTTCTAATTACATTATACTGTATATAAAATGCCTCATTCATTCATTCATTCATTTATACATTTAAAATAAAATACTAAGATCTTAAATCAGTTGTATTAAATGTTAAAATTGAATTTAGGCATCATAACATTGTAATCAGCACTATGAAAAATTGAAATTTATTTTTAGATTTGCTAAAGATTCTATTTATTATAATAACTATAAAGTATAAAAATATAAATGTGTAAATTAACCATTTTAATATTGGCCAGTAACTACATTGTGCATGCTTACAGAATGTCATTAAAGAAAAAATGGTTTGATTTTTATCTGTATTGTATTGATTTATTGATGTTACTGTTGATTTTTTTTGATTGAATAGTTACTTTACTAAAATGATTCCTCTTTCTCTGTTCTGCAGGGCCTTATACACATATGAAGATGACAGTAACGATTTGATCCTGTCTGCATCAGGAGGTAGGCTACATCTCAACATACTTCCTGTCCAAATATAGACAATTTAAACCAACCAGAATGTAGTCATGCACAAGCAATAACGCTGTCGGCTGGGACTGATGACATTCATTTGCATTGTTGATGTACCATGATTGTGCTAGTGAATGCAACTGTGCGATTGTATCGTGACAGAGGGCAAATGCATTAAATGTGATATTAACACTGCTAGTGTTGTGCACAGACAAACATCTTCATTCATTTGCAGCATATCTACTGTAAATACTCATAAAAATCAATGGACTGTAATCCTGCCATCTAAGTACAGATCCCAAACACTGGAGGTAACCGTCACTCAGCAGTTCGAATCTCACAGCGTTTTCAAACTATTATAGTGCATCAAGCTGCACAGTCTCTGATTTCCCTCAGAGCTGGAGGAGGGAAACCTGTCATTTCACACTGATGACAATCATTTAGTCTGTGACTGATGGAAGGTTATTATTAAGGGCTGTGTTGATTAGCACAGAGGACACCATTCAGAAGCTGGATTTGTTGCGCAAAGTCTGTTTGTGAGAGATTTCCTGCAATGTTTATTTACAGTGTATAGTTTGACTTTTTTGTTTCTGAAGTATTTGTCTAAAACCATAATTTTGCTGCAGTTTTCATAAACAGTATTATATCTTAGCAATGTTAAAAAAAATAATTGTAAACATCACAATGGGAATGATGCTAAGCACAGCAGGGACATTGATGCATTCATGCTATTCATGCAAACTTGTGAGATATTTAACAAATGGCAATATAACAAATGAAAAAAAATATAGCTCAGCCAATCAGATTTCAAAGCAGAAATTATCCAATTTATCCAAGTGCAATTTCAAATTATCAGTTTAAATGACCAAGCGTGGTATTTTATTTACATCAGTTTAGTGTACACAGAGTTAGGGAAAATTGCACCTTGAAATCATACACATGGAATTAAATTTTTTATGTGGGCAGTAAGTAGTGGGCTTATGTGTCTGCTCCTTTGTGTAATTTCCTCTTTCCGGAACAGGAAAGAACGTCCACCAGACTGTGTGTGTGTGTGTGTGTGTGTGTGTGTGTGTGTGTGTGTGTGTGTGTGTGTCTACCAAACAGTCTCCAGAGATCTATTTCTGTCTATTGGCACATTTCTCATGAGAAGCAGTAACTAACCGATCAGTCATGGTTATCAGCATAATGGGTAGCCAGCACACATGGTGAATAAATAGGAAGCATTTTATTAAGAATGATTTTGTTTAAATATTTATTATTATTATTATTATTAAAGATTTTATAAAATAAATTATATTTATATTAAGTTAACATAATTACCAGTGTTAAGTACTAAATACTTGTTTTAAATTGTTTTTGTAATATTACTTGTTGTATATATAAACGTACTGTGTTTAGATAATATCTTATTTAAAATCATTTATTATTTATTCATTTATTTATTCATTTATTTTCAATTAAATACATTCCTTTTTCTTATTCCAGTGGTATTTCAGTTAGGTTTATGCTTTAAAGAAAAAAGGTCAACATTTTAAAATGTAATTTCTGAAAACTTGTCATGTTGGGCAACGATTAATTGTGATTAATCACATCCAAGTTTTTGTGTACTTGATATATATGTGTGTACTGTGTATATTTATTATGTATATATAAATACACACACATGCATGTATATATTTAAGAAAAATATGTTATGTTTATATATTAAATATATTTATATATAATATAAATTATATGAATATAAGTATATACTCTACATGTAAATACATGTATATATTTTCAAATTAGTACACACACATATTATATAAACAAAAAAAATTATTTTGGATGCGATTAAAATTTTTATTTTGGATGCAATTAATTGTTGCCCAGTGCTGAATATCTCATGGATATTTTGAATGTTTGAGGATGTTTTGATATTTATTTATTTAATTTGTAGTGAGTATTAACTATATAAAATGGGTCTAACAACTATCTTACAAAGGCAGGAAATAATTTTCTGATGGAACCCACACATAAGCCCCCACAATACTGAATTAGTAGTTATGAAATGACTTGATTAGATGTACTATTACTGTGGTCAGGCCAAAAAAAAAAAAAAAAAAATATATATATA
>JAFVLL020032709.1:0-37336 GCA_021397915.2 Tor tambroides | reverse complement strand
TCCAAATTCAAAATATTGGAGAAGGTTTTTTTCACCCGGCCCCTCCTCCTCAGACTTGACGCACACGCAGGTTGCCAGATTAACGACACCAACAGAAACGAGCGCACATGACGATGAATGATATTAAATACGCTGTGTTTTCTGCCAACTGGCAACCCGGGGTGCCGAAATACAATTGGGTAAACTGGCAGTGGGCAGGTTTCACAAACCATAACAAACACAGACATTCCGGGCTGGAATGCAAATTTTCGAAGGAGAATAACTGACTGTAGCATTGTTTTTCAGATAAACAAGTATGTTAACTTGGCATGTTTCTTAAATATCTGCAAACATATTATGGTATTTTTATGCTTTAGTAGAGTCAAAATACTACATACAGCACCTTTAATGTCCATTTTTATGCTGTACATTAATATGTCAAAAATGTAACCATTTAAAAAGATTCATTAAAATGTTTGATTTTAGTTTACAGTGAATTTAGACTTTATAGGCTAAATCTTGTCGGTCATGGCGAGTTGTCATCTAGATTAAGAAAAAGTCATGTGGGGGTTTGAAAGCTTGAAGTGGGTTAATGCTCACCCCTGCTTGGTTCAACTCATCTTCAGTGGTCAGTGTCATGTGATCACAGCTGACTTTCCCCACATCTTTGATATGGTTCGATTTGGGATTAAGATCTGCTTAAAAGCTTCTGCTACAAATGGCCCCATGAACCCATTGGATGGACAGACATCTTTCAGCATCGACAATGAAGGTTGTTGAAGCAATTTCAACTAAGCTCTCAGCGTTGAGACCACCTTGGCGTGAAATGGAGTTTGGGAATGGCCATAAACCCGATTGCTTTCCTCTAATGTTATGGGAACAGCCAGAAGTCACTCAGAATCGACAGATCCAGTTTTTACCTTGAGGGTAAAAGCTTGCACAGCTATTATTCTGTATAGACAAATAGTTCTTTTTTCAAAAAAGAAAAAAAGTAATCTGCTAATTTTGTGTAATAGTATTAGTCATCAATAGACAGATGAGTTACTTTGTCTAGAGCCTGTTGTGAAAAAACAAATCAACTGAAAACAAGTGAGACCTTGCTGAATAATATTGGCAGTACAGTTATCATGAGTTATAGACGTGTGTGGCTCTGTAGAATTGCTTTCTTTGTGTTGCGTTCTTAATAATTATAAGGTACATGTCTATTGATGTGGCTTTAGGTTTTGTCAAAACAGAAAATGCAGACTGGTAACCTGCTGACTGTTGGAGATTTGAGTTCTCTGTGCAATATCTGTCCCCTCGCTTTCTCAAATTACATACTGTAGATTGTGTCTTCTTGACACTGGTTTCCCAGTGGCCTTACAGCTTTGGCTAACAGACAAGCCACATTTCCGATCAATTCAACATTTAGTTTCACAAGTAGTGTTGTGTGGACTGTCTAGAGTCGGCAGCTTGTGTGAACAACACTGCAGCTTGCTTTTTTCTTTTTTGCTAGTCAGCATAAGGACAAGATATTACTCATTCCTGAAGAGCCATGTATTCATCCTCAGCTCTTTAGGTGATGCATTGAGAGAGAAATAAACTACAAGGCTTCTATGCATTGTGCAATGCTTCCTACATTGAACAGGGGATGTCTGTTGAAAGTTACTTAGCTTGACAAAATGTGTTCATTTGGAGAGCCCTGCAATGTCCTGTGTAATATTATGTATTCACATTATTATAGAGCATCATACTTGAATTCCAAAATTGTTGCAATATTAAAAATTATAAATTTAGCAAATTACTTTTTCCCCCATTTATATGTCCTCTGAACTGTTATGTAACCAAAAACTCTTTAGTATGGCCTAACTTGGTATTGTAAAAAAGTGGTACGCAATCACTGCTGTGTAAATTTCCTTGTGTCTGTTTGTTCTGAAAATATACAGCCCTTATGATTTGCAGTCTCACTTAAGTTGGCTGAATAATATCCTGTGAAGTCCACTTAGCCGGACACTATTGGGCAATTGGAACGTACCCATAGTTTAGGATTAGCCAAAATGGTGAATGTTGGATTTACACTCTGCAGCTTAACTATTAAGAGCAGTGCATGTGCAATCATGGAAATGAGTCACATTTTTGTGGACCTCTTCTCATGTATACTAATGTGGTGGTTTCTTCTCTGAGTTTAGATTTGGAATCTCACTGTCTGTCAGTAGTTCTCAGTGGAGCGCAAACAAGAGAAAACATCCATACGCACAATACCGGTTTTGTCCTTTGAGCAATGTCATCTTTAAAGATATCACTCCCTTTTCACTGTTTTATCGCAACAGCTTTCTGTTGGATAGAGATTGGTGATTGTGAGCAGGCTTTTGATGTTTAAGGTCACAAACTCAACCAGGTGGTGTTTGGGTGAAGCCAGATTAAATGGCACACGAAATGGCCTGTCTTTTCTCTCTGCATCGACTCTTTTATTTAGCGTTTCTTTGTTTAGGTGTTAGATGGAGTGTTGGATTTAAATCTCACACTTGGTTGGGTGCTGGCCATGAGAGATGGTACACCGCAACAGTTGTGTGATGGAGGACACCAGGGGTTTTTGTGTTTGTGTGAGCTGAGAAGCAATTAGCTTGCTGCTGGAAACACTGTGCTGTTTATTAAAGCCAACATGGAATCACAGTTTCTTTCCTTGATACATGTTCCTGTTGTTATTGTGAAGGATTCATTGGTGTGCATTATTCAGAAAAAAAAAAAAAAAAAAATCAACAACTCTTCTTTCTGGCTGATTTCATGCCAGCCATTTTTTAACTCCTCCTTTACAAACACTTTCCCGATGGATACAATTTAAGTGCCTCCCTCTTTTTCACTGTAGATACTCCACATTATGCAAATAAAATGAGTTTGAGAAATCATAGAGATTGAAAACATCAGAAAAATCACAAATACTTAAATTATACTACCAGAGTGTTGTTTTTCTCTGTGTGTTTCTACTTTCGCTGACCATAAACTTTGCTCTTTTTTTCAGGACCCTGCAGGAATATTTGACCTGGTGGAGCTGGTCGGGAATGGCACATATGGTCAGGTGTACAAGGTAAGAAACTTTTATTGTATTCTTTTTGAAATAATTGCTTTTCCATAACATTTTTACTCCAAAGCTGGTTTTTGAGCTATGGAAACCAAAAGGAAAAGGATTTATGTGATGTTTGTCTGAATGTCTGACTGGGGTTTGAGGGGTATTTCAACCAAAACATTTTTTCATCTAATAATCCACATTTCTTTCCAAACCAGTGTGATTGGATGCAGGACACAACAAACAATGACATTTAGGAGGACTTAGAATATAGTGCATTAGTCTTATAGACTACTGTTACAATGCTTGTATTGTGCTTTTTCTGTACTATGGAGCTTGACAGCAGGGCTGTCCCAAGCATAGAGATGGGCCTAGTGTGAGTTAGAAAATACAGGTCCCTAAACAGTCCCCAAATCAGCCCCCATGGATGGCTCTGCTTGATTGACATGGTCACCATTTACTTCCATTAAAAGAAAGAGAGCAGCATCAACATTCTAATTAACATCTCCTTTTTTGTTCTACGAAAGAAAGTCAGTCCTACAGGTTGAGGATGATTTTTGGGTGAACTCTCCCTGTGAACCCTGAACTGTGCTGGGCATCTTCTGATTAGAGTATTAAACTGTTCAGTCAGATAAGGTCCTTGCACATCCCACCAGAACAGCATGCGGCCACAAAGCTGCGCCCTGCTGTGGAACCAGGACATAGGCTTGGGAGGAGTAGACAGGAACGACAAGAAGGGTGGCCATGAGATAGAGCGGGAAGCAGTGAAGGGAGGGAGATGAGAGCTGGCTCTGTGCCGGAGTTAGCAAATAGAGCCTAAAAGAAGTTCTTTAGTGGGTGGAATGTGATAAGAGTGTGTCTGATGTACATGCGTCTCTCTTTGCCTTGAAGCTGCAGACACAGACACACGTTTCAGATTTGTGGAGCGAGACGATCTGTGCTCAGACGGGGAGGTGAATCTCTTCCGCTCTGCTTCTTTCTGGTCTCTTAGTGGGGTTCTGCTCTGTCATTCCAGTTTGCCCTTCACGTCTCAGACATACAGAGCAGGTCTGAGTGCACAGGTTTATGTGGAGGAACTCGGGTTGGTGTACCTTAAACACACCTCATCCACTTCAGCTGAACCTGTCTGCCCAATCATTCCCTCTGGTAACAATCTCTGTATGATTTACATGAAATTACATTTATTGCATATGAGATGGAATCAAATGCTGCGGTTGACGACATTGATATCCTTTACTTTGTATTCGTACGGCATCAGCCCATCTAGTCAGGGTTTGAAAGTAAGAATGGCATGATGGTTTGGTGCCAGTTTGAGAGGCATTCTGGCCTGTTTATGGAACCTTCACTTACTACTGATTGAGCTGGTGCAGCATTTATGCCTCTGATTCAGTTTGCATTGGCGTAGAGTTGCTCTTGAGCAGGGGTGTCCAATTCTGCTTTTGAATGGCTGACATCCTGCAGAGTTTATCTCCGGCGCACCTGCCTGTAAATTTCTAGTAATCCTAAAAACTTTGATTAACATATTCAGGTGCATTTAATTATGGCTAGAGCTATGCTCTGTAAGATGGTGGCCCTCTAGGCGCAGAATCAGACACCCCCGAGGGAACAAAAGAACTGAGTAAACAAACAAGGGGTCATGCAATGTCTGTTTAAAAGAACTTTTATTTCACTTTGAATTCCAAGTTGTTTGTTGGAAATGTGACTTTGTAAAGCAGGGATAGCCTAATCAGTTTCTAGAGGGCTACCATCCTGCAGAGTTTACTAATCGAACTCAACTGAACCATGTGTGTTTGAGTAAGTTTGGAACTGATGTTTGCAAGAGGGTAGTCCATCAAAAGCAGGATTTGCTACCCCTGCCCCAAAGAAATCTTAAAGTTTAATGTATGTTGAGAACAGGGTTATAGCCAACCCTGTTCCTGCAGAATTTTGCTCTAACCGTAAGCGAACACACCTGAACCCGTTATTCCTGCAGCCAGTCGATGAAAGATCTGCCTGGTGAGACACCTCAAACCGCCAGTGAGGCAGTCTTCATCTCATTCATAATGGAGAGGCAACTCTTCCAGTTCCTGGAAAGACAGGTCCGCAGACGGATCCCTGCGGTCTAACTGTCACCACCTTTCCTACGCTGAGGCTGGATTTGGATGTGGGTCATTCCATAATTCCACTCTGTCACATTTAGTTTTCAATGAAACCAGCACTCTTTTCCTCTTCCGATGCTTTATCTGAGATCAGAAATATGCTGTTTGTTCATGTGTTTGGTCAGACAGGAACTGATATGGCTAAATTCTGTGCTTCTTAGCATGGGATAGGTTTATCTTTTTTGCATGTGGATCTTTCAGACTCTTTTGTTCATAGCTGATACTAAACCTCCTCCTCTAAGGGCTGCATTTGACACAGGACCCTCAAAGGAGTATTGAGGTTTAGTTGTTCTTGTGGTGTTTTTTTTTTTTTTTTCTTCATTAAGAATATTTTCAGCTCTGCTTGGGACAGCACTTCTTTTGTTGCAGAAGTAGTAGTACTTTTTTCTTCGTTCAGCCCTGTTGGATAAAATGAGGCAGGATGTTGGCGCTCCTGAAAGTGCATCAGTAACTGCAGGGGCTCATCTGAGAGCAGAGTCCTGGTGCTCTCAAGTTATTTTGGATGACATTGACCTATTTTTGGCTTTGCTGCTGGATAAAAATACCTCTGTCTAAATGTCTCCTTATGCATTAGAGACACCTTGTCTGAGCAGAGACACCTGCTCTAAAGACCTGTGAGGAAAAGCTCTCAACTCATCCCTCTCATGCTCTTTTTGTTTCTTTTCTTTATTTCTGTCATAATATGTGAAAGTCAGGCTAATGCCTGTATGTGAAATGTTTGTTGTTGTTTTTGTGTGATATCTGTAAATCTTATGAAGGGAAAATCATGATAGTGTGGTCTATGAATTCCAACCAGGGCTGCGTTTCCCAAAAGCATCGCAAGCCTAAGTTGATCGTAGAACCGTTGTCACCAATGGAGCTACGATCAACTTTAAGATGCTTTTGGGAAACGCAGCCCAGTACTGTTCCGTGTACTTTATTTTTTTATTGGGCCATTATAATGCAGTTTTAAATGCCCCTTACCCCACACATATACAGTAAGAGCCTTTGAAACTGGCCAGAATAATGTCCGTTGAAGTTTAAATAAGCCACATCACATCGCATTGACTCATAGAATGAAATCATTTCAGAGCTCAATGGCACCGCTCATGCAGACATGAGCCTGGGTTGAGCGTCATTACCAGAACTGAATGCTTTTGCCCTGTCGGTGTGTTATGCTCTGTTATGGCTCATTTAAAGTTGAGAGAGCAGTTGAATAAGACATCATTTGTGCCGTTGTTACTGATGGTGACTCAGATTCTCACAGAGCTTGTATGTCTTGGTTGGTTTCAGGTCTGTAGCGTGACTCCTGATGTAAACGTGACTGGGAGACACTGGTCCTGATTCCAAAGTGCTGACAGCATGCTAAATTATGTTGTACCCTTTGTTGAATAATTGGATCTGTTTATCCAAACACAGAAACCAACCGATACTCTTTGTATAATCTGTTTCAGCTAGAGAGGTTTCACAGTTTTCAGTAACAATTTGCATACCAAAACAATCTTTATTTTATAAGTTAAATATTAGCATTAATAAGTTAAGTTAAATGTATGTAGCGAGTAAACTGCTATTTCCCGAGTAAACAGTGCTTTAAAAAATTCATGGAATTATTCATAACAGGTAAAGTCAACAATTAAGAAAAAATAGAGTAAGGTTAAAAAATATTTAACAGCAGTATCAAGTATTCAAGTGGACATTCAGAACTTGAAAAAATACAGACATAATCAGACATAGTATCAAATTATTTAGATTATAGAACTAGAACTTTTTATTGATGAATGTTAGATTTAATGCATTAATACTAGGGATGTCGCAATTATTCAATCTACACAAGATTATTTGAGAACATTTTAAAATTGTAAACAGATATAGAAATGGAATAAAACTAGCCTTTTCCATGTCTTTGTAAATATTTTAGTATTGGTAGTTTTCACGTGACATCACACCCTTATAGGAACGCCCACCTGGCGGGCAAAATGAAGCTTTGCTCCACTGACCGCCAGTTATTTTTACGCAGTTTGCATTTAGTAGTAATGTAGTAAAACGCAGATATTAAAAGGCGAAATTCAGAAATTCAAATTTTGTACAGGCAATCAGATGAAGCCAGAATATAAATGCAATGGGCAAAGCTTCACATTAAATTGTTTCCCATAGAAAACCATTAGAAGGAAAACACTGAACCATTAAACGGATTGCGTTCATATTCCAGCATCATCTGCTTGTTAACCTATGTTAACTATGCATCATTTAATATAGAGAATATTACTTTTTCAAATATATTAAGGCACTCTAAGTGTTTTTTTTACAATGTTTTGTCACACTGTTTAATGATTGAAATATTGCCACGGGTGCTTAATATGGATTGCAAATGGCCAAAACTTGCATTTTCTTTACATACCTTTGTTTTATTCTTTTGAGAGGTGATCTAAATTACTTCAGTCAAATCGCGGGTGTGAAACAGATGGAAAATTGACAGGCTTTTCCTGCAGTTCTATGGATGTTTTGCCTTCCAGGTCTTCGAGTCGGTCACGTGACTGAAAGCTATTAAAATCTTATTATTCAATCAATCCTCTGTAATAATATTATAAGTCTTACTTTTACAATTTATTGTATAAATCCAATTTCAACATGACTAAATGACGACTTAAGGTGTTTTGTTGTGGGCTTAGTGAACGTGAAAAGGAAATCATTATTTACAATTATTTGTTTGACAGTTTCATGGCCTTAAACAATACTAATTTAATGCCTGTAATTGGCAGCTAACTCAACAATTAGTTTTTTTTCCTCCTAGTATAGGCTGCTTTGTATTCAACTGTTGACAGGCCATCAGTAGGTACCCTTGGAAGTCGCCCTTCGGTCACTTGATCTCGCTATGCTCTATTAACATCTGTGTACAGTTTGTCAGCCAGTGAATATGAGTCTGCCAAAACTTGTTTTCACTATGGTACAGGTTTCAATCAGATCAGCATTGTCTCATCTTACACTTACCCTCATAATGCACAAGCAGTCATATGATTTTGTAAGACTTGCAGTGATATTTTGACTTGATAGACAGTTGATATATCTAAAACCAGCAATGTTTTTGTATGATTCATTTCTGAATCATGGATGAAGCAAACATTCACATGGTGCATTTTGAAATACGTTGTCTCAAAGTGTGTCTGTTTGCATGTTTTTGAACTTTCCACTCTTTGCTGGTTATAATGATGCTCCACATTTACATTAGTGTCTAGTCATAATGCCCTATGTTGCCTTCTCATTTTGAGACATACTATGCTGCTTAACATTTAGATTGCCATATGAGAGATGCATGCCATGTTCCTTATATGTTCACAGATCAATCATGACAAGATTAAACAATATCCAGTCATTTGCTTCCCTTTCTTCTTCATATTTCAAACGTTACATGCATCACATGGTGGGGTGTGGTTTGTCATGTCTATACATGTCCCTCTCTTGAAACAAAACAAGTCTCCTTGCCAAACCCCCAACCGGATGCTCCACTGGAGACTTTTCAGTCACCCAAAGAACAGCATTTGTGCCAAGAGATGTACCAAGTAGGGGTTTTCCCATCATGTTTTTGACTAGGACCATGCCCATATAGGAAAATGTGTTCTGCAGTGTCGTAATAACGGTTGCACATACTTGTATGATTAAACATGCAACACAGGTACGAGAAATGGCACCAACTCCCCTTCCTACATTTGATTTCCTTGTACACTACCAATCAAAAGTTTGAAAACATTTGACTGAATTTGAGAGGCTGACATTATACACTTTAATGGTTCACATGTCCTGTGGTGTGGACTTGATGTACTCAGTCTAAAGCTATTTAAACAACATTTTGTTCGTTTTAAATTGTTAGGCATGCGGATTTTATGAGTTCATATCAATTGATTTGTACTTTGAGAAAAATTGTTGTTTACTAAAACATTATGGATCAACTACCCAATTATGTTTCTCATGATGTAATATTTTGATCTGAAAGAGATTGCACTTAAATGCTTAATTTACAAATTGGACAAATATGGTTGTTTTGAAAAGAAATTCATTTATAGGTACAATTTATATTTTTATATATCTGATTATGTGTTTGAAATAAAAACTTGTTTCATAGTTTTAGTGAAAAGTGGAAATGATTGTAATAGACAGAGCCAGGTAGAATACTTGTAAACTGTAGTCTATTACTGATTCCAAATTACAAGACAAAAATTGTAAATAGTAACGTAATCCATTACTTTATGCATCTTAGGTAATGTAATCAGACTACTTTTTGATTACTTTTAGATTACTTTTTATCTAAGTCATTTATCACATTGATTTTAATAGGATATTCTCATACCATATTGATACAAAGAATAAGAAAATATATTCCATTTGTTGTAATTAATAACATGAAGTGCATTAAGTATTACAACACTTCAAGGTTTCCCAAACTGGGCTTTGTAAATGAGCTGCAGGGGCTTCTTGAGTTTAATGAAAATAAATAATTAAATCGTAAAAATGGAAAATTAAAATAAATCATTTTAGAATAATATCAATCAAAATAAAACGCTTAAAAACTGCATGTGACCATTAACCAACAGAGAACCGTGAACATGCAAATGCGATACTTAATTATTAAAAATTTTATTTTAAAATCTCTGGGTACCTCAAGTAAATATGAAAGATGTTCAGATGACAAAAAAGTTTGGGAATACCTACATTACATGTAAATAAGAAATATGTGAATTTGTGAAATTGTGCATTCTTTGTGTGAATGTACCCAAAAGTGGAAGACTTTTTGATTTTTCTAAAATTTGTCAGAAAGCGCTTCTAGGTGGATTTCCTTTTCCTCTCTTTCTCTTTGGACCACACAGGCTCATTGTATTTATATCATCATGGGGCACACAATTTGCAGTTAGATTTATTAGCTCTGGCCTACAACCATCAATCTTGCACTTCAAAAAAACACATTTAATCTCGTTCTCATTCTGTCCTCCTCTTTGTAAGTTAATTCCCTTTATTCCACAACTCTCAGAAGCAGCACATCTGTCGTTCTAATACATATTCCGCTTTTTCTTTCTCTGACTTTGTTCTCATTCGGTTAAACATTCGACTACTTTTATATATAGCGATGTAGAATCGCTAAAAGTTCCAAAGATAGAAAAGATTGTTAAATCTGAATAATTTAAAGCCCTTCCTCCGAGCCCGTTGAATATTTCATGGGGCTTTTCAGTGCCAAGGTTCTGCACTATAACACACATATTTGCTTGTGTATTGCCTGTTGCTAAAATTCAGCTAGTGGGAATGATGAGCTCGTGCGGAGATGCCTTGTTAATTACAATTCTTACTCTTTACATAATTCATGCCACGATAACACGGAGAGGCGGTGGCAAATGTTGAAAACATGGAGGAACCGTAGAGGAGGTGGAGGAAGAATGTTGGTTTTGCTGCTTGTGTTCGTTTGTGTCTAACTAGAATTTGTTGGAGGCAGCTCTCTGGGGGGCCCAAGGCAAATGAGGCGTCCGTGGTGTTCGAAGCAGGCCTGTGATGAGGGGTGATTAAGCTGCCGATTGCCCCACTGCTACAGTAATTAAAGCAGTTCGCTATCTCTGTTGTGCTCTGCTATTTGCCCATTCATGGAAATGCATGACTGGAAGCGGAAGAAGTAGTTTTAAACAGCCTGAGCTCCTCTACCCCTCACCAACAGGTCCCTAAATGACAGATGGCATGCATCCTGGCATTTGCCCGCAATGCTCTAAGCGCTCGGGCATGAGGCAGTGCTTCTTGTTGGCTTGTAAGTTCCCTTCTCTGACGATTATCCAACATTTCCTAGTCTTGAATGAAAAAAAAAAAAAATTTATTGGTGCCTATAACTCATGAGTGGCATTTTAATTGACAGTAATGGCAAACTAATGCATTGTTGTCCAGGAATTAGGCAGTGGGCTTATGGAATAAAGAATGCATGTATTCATCTTCCTTATGGCAGTATGTACCACCTGCTCCCCCAGCATGCTTTATTATTATTTAAAAAGCAAGATCGCATATCACCCGGAAGATTAGGGGCAGATTAAAAATGAATATGTAATCATTTTATCCATATCCATCATGATCGTCCATCTTCAGCTGCTGATTTGGAAATGTGGATTGAGGAGAAAACGTAGGTGTAAATAATATTTATCTTAAAGCATTTAGAACATTTACAAGTTTTCAAAGCTTTTGAAAGGTTCAACAATGGAATTGTGCAATTATATATTTTTATTATATACATTTATTATTTAATCAGAGCCATTTTTTTTTTTTGCATAAAACAATTTTGAATTACTGAATGTCTGAACCAATGAATTTCAATAATCATAACAATGTTAACCTTGAATCAATAGGCTATATTGACACTAAAATGCGACCCAAAAGCTAAATATACTGTGTATTCTAATTGATATAGATGACTGTTATATAACATTTATATAATAGAGTAAAAACATACTGTTGTCACAGTAGCCTCAACTAAATATTTTCAGGTATTCATTGTGAATCAATTTTTAAAATCGATTTGTTTACATGAATCATTCAAACGATTCACTAGAATGAGTTGGGTCTTCATAAAGCGTCAGTAGACCAACAATGTGTAATAATTTTTTTTACATTAGTCCTATTGTAGTATAATTTATGTAGTATTATGTAATTTTCATTTAAAGTTTTGTACCTTTTTATTATTATTATTTTTTTTCTATTGAGCTTTACTTTTTTAAAATAAAGTAATTTACTTAAACTTATTTCAGTTAACTGCCAAAGCAGTTCATTTTTTTTCATCTAAAAATTTTCATTTAATTCCAGCTTAATTTCAAATAGTAAAACATTTTTTCATAGTTTTCGTTTTAGTTAACAATAACAATCCTTTTTAACATTACGTAGCTACTGGTTGGGAAAAGTAGTACTGACCTGAATAAGATATTTCACATAAGACATTTACATATAGTCCACAAGAGAAAATTTTACTGGAAATAGTACAGTTAGTATTTTGAGAGTGCCAGTTCTATTTGGTTGCTCCTCAACACTGCTGTAAATGCAGTGCGACAGAATTTCTGCTGTTCATGACATGGCACTTTTACTTTTCAAACCAAAGCTTGAGGAGGCTAATCAAATATTTAGGAGATTGTTTGGTGGTGTGTGTGAAAAGATAGAGAGGGGATAAGGACAAGGCCGGACAAGGCCAGACTTGCCCAGTCAGAGAAGAGGAAGCATTTCCCTTCTTGGTGACTGCAATGAGTGTCCATCACGTGGGTTTGTTTTGTTTTAAAATGTGTCACATGAGGTTTGTAGTTGGTATTGCACCAGTCCAGCATAGCGCTTCTCCTGCATGTTAACCATGTTAAAGCAGTTTATGAAGAGATGTGTCTGCCGGTGATTCTTCTTGTTGTTTGTCTCAGAAGTTTTCAACTTGTTTTGAATGAAAGCTTTGACTACTGTAGCTTAAACATTTTATTTAATTTTAAGTAAATGTTTTTTTTGTTTTGCTTTGTTTAATCTTTTCTTTCTCATTCCTGTCCATACATTTTACACATTCACCACTTCCCTTTATCTTATGTAGTGTAATAGTTCATTTACAAAGCAAAGCCACAGGCCAGACCAGACCAGAAACAGCTGACTGTTACCACTTCCACCTTGAGGAACAGTCTGGTGAAAGTCTTGAGTTTCTCAATGAGTGTCTCAGCTCTCTTTATTTTGTCTTTATGATGCAGTGGATCGCTTTATATGCTGACTTTGCTATTTCCTTTTTCAAGACTCTTCAGAAATGCTCATGAAATATGGCAGAAGGCCGTTTGCTGATTTTGATTTTTGCTTTTGGCCGACAGCTCAAAGGAAGAACCTTGATACTTCATGTGATTTACTAAACAGTGGGTGCTTTGCACCCATGACTGTACACTTAAAAGCCCTGTACGCATCACAAAGACATGGGGACTTCCTGTCTCTTCAGTGCAGTGCTGTATCTGAACTGGAGAGCTGTGTTCTTATTAAAAGTTGCTGGATTGTGACTGGAATCTGTGCTTCAGTGAAGAGTGAAGACAGGCGTGTGGACTGTCCCTCTCCCAGCCACAGGCTTTCAACTTGAAAGACACTGACGTGTTTGTGGGACTTGGTTTTTCCAGAAGTGATGATTTCATTATTGTCAAATGCTCATGAACCAGACGCTCAGGCTTTCGTTGCAGGAACTGCAAATCATATGCTGCTGACTGATCATTAAACAGAAATCCCACCAAATTTACATGTCAGCGGAAAAGTCACCCACGTCAATACCGTTCTCCTTCATTACAGAAGTGCTCAAAATGTCATCATATATAACAACATTATGAACACTTTCAGTGATTCATGTAACGCCTCAAGAATCACAAGTTTTGATGCTTTCATTAGTTTTTCCCTTTGTGTAGAGCCTAATTTAAAATGGCAGTCTTTATTTTTGTCATAGCCAATTGCAGCCATAAACAGATTTTTTGTTACCTTTTTTGCTTGTTTTCTATTCACACTGGGTAGCCCAGACACTATGCACATTAAATGGTTCAAAGTCCTGCTTCACAATATTGAATATAAAATTCAGTGCGTTTTGATTGGCTCTGATTACACAGTAGTTTCTTATGATCATAGTATTCACATTGTATTCTCATTATTTTTAAACGTGTGGAACAGTATGCAACAAAAACGTTTCTAACAACACTCTTAAAAAAAATGGTGCTATATAGCACTAAAAGTGGTTCTTTGGCTCGTAATCATTGGGGAACCACATTTGGTGCTGTATAGCACCAAATCTTGGTGCTTCAGTGGTTCTTCAGCAGTTCTTTGGCATGACTGAGGGGCTATATAGCACTGCTACCATATACAGAACCTGTTAAGCTCCTGTATGGTTCTTCAGTGGTTCTTTGGGGTGATTAAGGTGCTATATAGCACCACTGCCGTACAAAGAACCTGTTAAGGCCCTTTAAAGGTTCTTTACGAGCCAAAGAACCACTGTTGGTGCTGTTTAGCACCATTTTTGTTGAAGAAATACAATGCAATATAGCACCTCTTATGGTTCTACATGGCACCATTTGACAAAGGTGCTGTATAGCACCTTTAAAGATATGGTGCTATATAGCACCAAAAGTGGTTCCCCTATGATTATGAGCCAAGAACCACTTTTAGTGCTATATAGCACCTTTTTTTTTTTTATAGAGTGTATGATATACAGTGTTGTCACATGACCTTGTCCTATTTTGCATTTCTAATCCTATATTGTTTAATCCAGTGGTTCTCAATCATTTTGGCTTTATTTCAAAGACCCATGGCTTTAATTTACTGGTTGATTTAGGAGAAGGATTTTTAAAAAGGTTTTTACTCAATTTCTACCTAATATTGGTATAACTAGGGAAATGTATCTAATTAGAAATTCCCATGGCTTTTTAAGATTTTATTAATTTACATGCCTTTTGTGTGTAGAAATAACAGTTTTCAAATATATTGTGTGTACAAATCACCCTTTCCAAATATATATCTAAGTTTATTAAGACCATATGAACCCTGGTTCTTAAAAAAAAAAAAAAAATTGAGAGTCAGTTTAAAAAAAAAAAGTCACATCTCTTGATTTTTAAGCTTGGCTTATTTTAATGCTTGTTTTTTCTTGTTTTAAATCGTTTTAAGTCTTCTTGAGGCCCCTTGGTAGTTTACTGAGGCCCCCTAGTGGGTCCTGGCCTCCTGGTTGAGAACCACTGGTTTAATACATGCAAGCAGAAATTTTTTCTTTGCGCAGTATACATACTACAAACTGCAAACAATAGTGTTAGTAGTATGGTCATAGTATGTAATTCTGAACATACTCCGCCAGTTATGAAGTAAAAAAAAAACAACCCTAGCTGTTCTCTGATGTAGTTTCTGTAGCTGGACTCAACTGTCATGTTTCAGCAGGGTTTTGATGTATCTATTAAGATCGTAAGAACAATCCTGACAAAAATATGTAACGGAAACACGTGTCATCATAGTAATCGATATGCTTTCCCAGCATAATCTCATTATGCATAAGTGCGTTTGTTTGAGTGCATGCGTTTGCTTGTACCGTTCCGCTGAAAACAAGCTAAGCATTATGACGTGAGCAGAGTCGTGACCAGGGAAGAACACTTAACGTTATCGGCCATCAGAGCTTCTGTATTCGTTCTGCGTAGAAGGGTTCAAGACTTCAAAGCGAAGTTTCCTTCTCTTTTTTTTCCCCGAGGCCAGATGGGAGGTGTGCGATACTGGATCGCAGGAAACCTCATGCTGCTTTCTCGCATAGCAAAGCAGAGTAACAACCTTCTTCCTGGCATCACTGTCTCTCCACGACACTATGGTGACTTTAATAAATTGCAATTTTAAGCATCAGACCATGCGCTCTTCATCATAACGCTAACCCAGGTCAAATGGATTTACATTAAAAATGCATCAGGACTGACTCTCGCCTTCGTTACACTCATTACGATTATGAATTATCAGCCCTTCATCCTTGTAGGTCAAACATCCAGAATACTGTTGTGAATATCATTCCTTCAGTCAGAGTATAAAGGGTCGTTTTGTACTGATCTTGATTAGATTAGATTTTTCTCTCTAGATTCTACACTCAAGCATAATGAAAACCACAAATCTGATCCCGGTTTTGTGTGAAAGACACTAGGCGCTTCTTTTCTGGCCAAGGTCGGGTCAGGCTGGCGACTGTAAGTCACGGCTCGGCTGAATTGGATAATGAGTTAAACGCGGGCAGGCTTCTGTAGCGCTGTATGCAGGGCTTTGTAAAGTGTGATTAATGATGTCTTATGACTGAGATGTACAGTAAATCCGAGCTTTTTAATGGACAATGTGTGTTCAGGAACTTGTGTGAGAGATGGCAACCGCTGTTGTGGAGTAGAGCTTTCTGTTGCACATTAGAACACGCTGCTTTTGAATCACAGCATTCATGGCCAGGCACAAGGATCTGAGAGTGTGGGAATGGTGGGAGGAAACTGTTAGTGTTGTGAATTTTGATGTGTGTTAGCTACTGTGTGATTTTTTTTTTTTTTTTAATGGATGGTAGAGTAAAAGAAAGCTGTGGGAATGAAATCAAGAAACGTTGCAGGCTGGACTCGAACCTGCAACTTCTCACACACAAAGCAAGACATTTGCTCATCTCAAATTCAGACAAGACTGAAACTTCTCTTTAGATATTTTCAGGTTTTCCCACAGTCATGGAAAACCTGGAAATATAAGGGTGTTCATTGATTTATTTACTTGATTTGATTTATATATTGATTTAGATTTATGTATTGTGTGTGTATGTATGTGTGTGTGTGATATATATATATATATATATATATATATATATATATATATATATATATATGTGTATATATGTATATATATGTATGTGTGTGTGTGTGTGTAAGTAAAGTATTTTTCTTTTTTATTTATTTTTCTTTTTCAGTTTACTTGTTTTTATTTATTATTTATTTATTTATCTGTTTATTATCTGATCATAAAATATTTCAATAGTGGATATACATTTTCTAGTTATGCTCAAGTTCCAAAATATTTAACTAGCTTGAAATTTGTGAGTGCAATATCTGTAAAACGAGTTTAGAATTCTTATCAGAAAACGATTAGAAAGGTCATGGAAATGTCATGCAAATTTTTAGGTCAAAGGTGTGGGAACCCTGTAATCTGTGAATTGTAGCATGGAATCTGAATGCGCTATCGGTGTTGCATGCTTGATGTAGATGCATGTAGATGATTGGAGATGGCAGGTGTGTGTGGTGCACTAACCCACCTGGCACTGAAGGCCACATCAGATTTGATGCCCATTAACCCAGTTATGTCCTGCCTCCCCCGAGGCCTTTTTAACGGTCTTGCCATTCCAGCTCCCTTATAGCTAACCAAGGTTCAATTAGCAGAGCTTTATGTCAATAACCTTCATGCCCCCTCCCCCTCTCCCTTCCCCCATCTTCTCCTACGCATTTTCCATCAATATTCACCGTCTTTAAAAAGCTATTTAGGTCTGATAACCACCATGCCTGCAGATGTGACCCCTGATCGACTGATGACACTTGCTTTTTACCTCTGTCTCTGTTAATCTTCATCTTTGTCTGGCCGTTAACATCATAAGAGCACAATATGTTCCACAGTGTTTTCGGTTGAATTGTGTTACAGGGAGTGGATCCTGAAAATTTACTAGAATGATTTTAACTGATAACTGGCACCATATTTGAGTTGAGAGCCGTTGTGGAGGTTTATCAGATAGTTCCCTCAAAAATGAAAATTGCCATCATTTACTCAGCTGCATATCGTTCCAAACCTGTATGACTTTCTTTCTTTTGTGAAACAATGACATTAGGGTGAGGTAATGAGAATTCTCAGTTTGACTCATCCTTTTACATTTCAGTCTGTTCTTCAAATCTAGCCTTTTTGAGCTTTGCGACAATTTAAAAATGACAGCATAAGAAGCCATTCACACAGAATGCTTTTTGGTAACACTTTAGTATAGGGACCAATTCTCAGTATTAACTAGTTGCTTATTGGCATGCCTATTAATAACATATTAGTAATTATAAAGCACATATTCTTCATGACCATATTCTACAACCCAATACCTAAATTTAGCAACTACTAACTATTAATAAGCAGCAAATTAGTAGTTTATTTAGGCAAAAGTCGTAGTTAATGGTTTCTTAGTTGCGAGAATTGGACCTATGAAAAACGTGATGCTGGCAGTAGAATGGAAAAAACGCAAGGCCTCTGTGTGTGTGTGTGTGTGTGTGTGTGTGTGTGTGTTTTAGCGTAAAAATTTGGGCGCTGCATTTTTAGAATGCTGTGTCATGTGCGAGACACTGCAAAAGACACAAGCACAACAGTCAAACACATCAGTTTAGTGCATGTTTACAATGGAATATAGCATAGTGGAATGAAAAAGTGTCAATAATAAACTCGACTATTCCTTTAAATGAATTACTAGCTCTGAGCCTTTTTTTTGTGAATCAGACTACAATGTTGGCGTTTGTTCATTTTTGCATGCTGCTAGCAAACATGGCACAATAGCAAGATGTGTTCTCTGTTTTTGTATTCTTTCACAGTATTCAGTCTTTTTATTTCATCGCATTCAATTCAGACTTGAAACTCACAAATTTAATTTCTTTAGTAGCGGAAGAAGAAACACTGCTTCTCCCTATCCCTTCTCTCCTCCTCTCTCTCCTTCAGTCTTCCTCTTTTTCCTAGGGCAGAGTGTCTCTGCTATGTAAATGTATTCCATCATTCCGGTGACCTCCCAGGACTGCCAGAGCATGTCATTACTTTTCTCAGCCTGCCTCTCGCGCTCTCCCTCATCTGTCCGAGCAGGCCACCTCTCCTCTCACCTGCAGACATCATGTTGGTTGTTTGACAGGCCTCCTGGCAGGGTATTGCACAGGAACCTCAGCTGCAGCCTGTCTTCCGCAGAGGCCTCTGACATGAGGTCCAGACACATGAGCGCATAACTAAACAGTCACGCAGAGAAACAACAAAAGCTTTCCCTCTGCAAGCGGCATTCATTACATGCCAAGAAAGGATCTCCCTGCCGTGCTGTTTTTGGTAGTGCGGTCATGTCTGGTGCCTGTAAGGTTTGGAATAATGGAGAATTCCTTGACAAGGCCGAATCTGTCACTTTAGGAATTTCCCGTTCACCCGCTCCCTGTGTTTTTAAAGCTGTGTGTTAGAGATGTGAACACCCGCATGGAATCTGCACCCTGATTTCCACAGAATTTAAGCACTCTCTCGCAAAGTTTCTTGTTTATTACATAGTGCAGCTAAATATAAATTGTTTCTGTTATTTAACTCATTTCATCCGTCATTTAATTCTTTATCTAAATCCTTTTTACATATTTTTCCTCTAACATCAGCGCTGAAATGTGTAGGCCTATAAAGTCAGCAGATTATGTCTGGTACTGACTCTGCTGATATAGAGTACTGAAGGCGTTCAGCTCCCAGCAGTCCTTGAGTTTCTCCTGGATTAGCCAGGCTCTATGCTGCCCTCTGACCAGAAAAGAGGATTGAATTATTCTGTAAATAGAAGCTAGCCACAATATGGTAGTGTGTGTTTCAGGTTCGCCATGTTGCTCTATGCTATAGAAAGACAGTAAACACATTAAAGCTGTTTAATGTATAGGGGACATTATAGAACAGATAATTCTAGTTATATTAAAAGATAACAGGGATGCATAAATCAGTCTTGTTTCACCATATCAGTTAGTAGTTTAGTTTTAGTTTTTATTTAATTTCATTTCATTTCATTTTTTAAATTGCATTTAATTTTATTTGTTTATTTCAAATTTTTTAATTTAATGTAATTTCATTTCATTTCATTTTGCTATTGGCTATTTACTGGTTATCAGCCATAACATGACTTATAGGTATATAAGGCAGAAATTTTATATTTGTGCTTCCCTTAAAATGTTGTGCTTTTAATATAATTTTATGTAATATCTATGATACAAAAATAGTTTTGTGAATGTAATCATGGCTGATAAGATTACAGGCACTTGCCTTTTAGCAATGTCCATACTGACAGCAGAAGAGCTTATTGTATCATTTTGCAGTAACATTTGAATAATTTGTTTCCTGCTTATACAGTGTGCCAGTGTTTGTCTGGGGAGACCCAACACAATTCCCTCTGCTTAGTAAAAATACCAAAACATGTGCTGCAGTGTCTCTGGATAGGTGAGAATGAGCCTTCAACAGCCACTTAGGGCCTTTCTGGGCTCTTAAGCTGCTTTTTGGGCTCTAGATGACGATTGAGGGATGGAGCATGATTAAATCAGAAAGAGGCATTTCTGGGATTGCTTATAGGATGACATCTCCGCTTCACCATCTACCATTTTAAGGTCCTGTAGGTCTCTTATTTGGAAAGTGGGTTTGGTTATTTGTTCTACTAGTTGTTCCAGGTCAGATCCAGCTGCTGTAAATGCTGTCTTTGAGAGCTCATCTGTCCCCGTGGATGTCCAGCGGCATGCTAAGTGAAAAATGCGCCTTGCTCAGCATTCATTTTTTTCTGCTGTGGCGAATGAAAAATGGAGCGTCTAAAGTCCCCCAAGAAGCTGATCCTATTGTAAATGTCAAGAGAAGTCGGCGAGTACATCACTTGACAAATAGCGCATGCAAAACATGTTTGACACTTCTGCCTCCAGACCGGCTATCGTGAGGATTTGACTTCACATTTCGCAAATCCTTAAGTCAAAATGCATGATAAGATTAATGTTTCCTGCCCTCAGAGCCGGCCAGTCCTTGTAGTACTTTGGCAGACAATGGGCAGAGCAATAAATCAATACAAACATGACTGTTGCCGTGGCAACTGGCTCCAACAAGTGGCTGACATTTGGCTTGTTTATTCCTGCCAAAGAACCAATTGATACCCGATTGCGTAGGCAACTCATTGTCTGATCTGTTTGTTCAGTGACGTACGACATAGCGCAATGCAACAAGTCCAGAAAATCACCTGAAAAGACACATATGGATTATTCAAGCAAATTTGAGGTGGTACATTTCCAATGAAACAATCAAGTCAGCAAGTTTGCAAAATCGTTTATAATCATTCTTGCTGGATTTATTAAAGTCAGCATGAAATGGAAGTTGCGATTGTCTTTTCTTTCCCGTTGTAATATATACGAGTGAAACAGATTCTCGAATGAGAAAAAATGTTGGGTGGGATGGATTTTGTCAATAGAGAATTGATTGTATTATTGTCATTTGCTAATTGCTGTGATCTCATGTAAGTAACAATAACCCTCCTTTCCAGCAACCTGTCAATATTAATGTTTTTGATGAAAGGTTACTACAAAAGGCTATGGAGAAAAGAATGTGCATTGATCATTGATAAAGCCTTTATAATTAACACTGTAATTCTGCCAAAAATGACAAAAAAAAATATATATATATATAAAAATAAAAAATAAATTAATAAAGGTGTTAAATGTTGTCTAGGAATGGCTTTGGATTATTTTAAATGCTATAAAAATGTTGTGTGTAATATAATACAATATAATACAATATACAGTAAAACTAAACTCAAAAGGAGTGTTTTAATATTTCTAGGCATCAGATAATTAAAATGTATAGTTTAAAAATAGATATTCATTTTAAGATTTCCTTTAAGTATTAAAATATTAAATTATTACTTTTTAAATATTAACTTAAGATGTTGGCAAAGGTAAATTAAATTTGAAAATAGCTGGAAATGAGCACATTAGTTTTTGCTCATGTCAAATTATATATTGCGCCAATATTATATATTTAAGGTATACTCTTTAAAAATAAAGGTTCAGAAAAGGGGGTTTTGTTGTGATACAGTACCATAGAAGAACCATGTTTGGTTCCTCAAAGAACCTTTCAGTAGCTGCGTTTCCATTATTCTTTGAATTGCTCAAACTGAAAAAAATATGGCTAATGGAAACAAAAACTCCCATATATTGCAAAAAAAAGTTTTCATAATTTTTAAATCCGTCACCATGACTTATCTCGAGAGGGAAAAATTGTGCTTTAGTTGCATAACATCAGTTACGAAATGCATCATTTCGTAATGTTTTTTTTTAATTGATATTTATAAAATATCACACAAGTTTTGAGCAAATCTGTAATGGAAATGCAGCTAGTGAGCCGTTCTTAAAAAAAAAAAAACTTACTGTAAAGAACATTTTAAAAATCTAATAACCTTTTTCCACTATAAAGAACCTTTGTCTAATGGAAAGGTTCCATGAATGTTAAAGGTTCTTCATGCAGTCTTTTTAAGAGTGTATATCTTATAGCTTGTTGTGTGGATCGCAGGGCAGAGAGGTGTGTGGGAGATGTGGCCATCGTCTTAACGCTGAGGCATCCATCACATAGGCATGATGTATAAATCCCATTTCTATTGATCCAGTCTCAGGGGAAGGAGAGGGAGAAAGGTGTGGAGAGCAGTCTATGCTGACTAAAAGCAGAGGAAAGATCCAACAGTTGATGAGTCAACAGAGAGAGAGAAGAGGGGACAGACAGTGACCCCACTGAGCAGCCATAAGCTGTTTGCACTGCAGTTTTAATTGCCTTTTCACTTTTTAATTAAAGCTGCTCTGCAGAGAAAGTCGAGCTGGGAAAAGTGATTTATATTTCATTTGTGTCCAGCAGTTTTACATAATTGATTTGTTTATCCAGAGCGTTGTCTCGTTTGGTTTGGTTATTGTTTTTCAGATATGTGTAAATATATCCATTCCCACAAATGCCTGTTTTGTCTTTGGTTCTGTCTTTCTGTTTGTTTCTTGTTGTTTTTTTATCTCAACGTCTCGGGATTGTGAATTGTGGCCAGAGAAAACCGCCTGCATGTTTTGTATCTTTTGGCAGCACAGTGCGGAGCCCGGCTTTGGTCGGCTGCATATTTGTTGGTATGGAAACAGTCTGTGAAATACCTGCCACCACCCAAGCTGGAATTCCAAATGTTCTGCACTGCAGTCCAACCTCAGGGCAGTTGTTAAACCCTTCAGAAGAAGTTTTGGGTGTTGGAGAATGTGCCTCTTTGCACCCCTTTTGCTTTTCTGATTGACCTCCTTCATGTGGAGAGACCGCTCCTCTGCCAGACCTGTTCAGTGACTCCTTTCTTTCTTTCTTTCTTTCTTTCTTTCTTTTTCTTTCTTTCTTTCTTTCTTGTAATGAATAATCAAATTATTACTTATTCAGTAAGAATGCATTAAATTAAAAAAAAATGTAAATAAAATAATTTTTTTTTTTTTTTTACTTTCTACTCATTGAAGAATCCTAAAAATATTAGTTATATGGACCGGTTTTAATCTCGGCAGTAATGCAAAAGCAGTCCTTAACCTTAACCCTCGATGAGTTTGTGTGTCAAGGACTGGCCTTTTGAATGACGCCGAATGCCATCGGTGTTTCCTCAGAGCGATGTGATTGGCCGTTGCTGACTGACAGGCTGTTTGTCAGTGGCTTCCTGTGCGGCAGCTCTAATGTGCAGTGTCACCAGGCGGATGCTCCTGCTCTCCCGGCCTCACTGTAATTACTTTGCATGCTTGACTGACTCTCTCCATTAACGGCAGAACACTCTCAGCGCCCACTGAATTATTCCATCGATCCTCTTTTTGTTTTTGACCTCTCTTTTTTTTTAATTTCCCTTCTGTTTCAAGCCAAACTGTCAAAAGCAAAGCAGAATAAAGGCGTTATTTGCAATGGGATTATTTGCAAACCCATTATTTACGGAGTGTGAGGGAATAATTTTTCATAGTAACAATGTTTACAGCTTAGTTTGACCTTCCTTTGAGATAAATAGTATGGTTATTTATCAAAGATTTGTGCTGTTTGTGGGTGTTGTTTTCTAGTATGAAGTCAGTACTGTATCATCAGCTACCTCACGACTGCAGTATATCTATTACAATTCTATACACTGATTATCACGATATCAGAACTGAAAACTAATGAAACCCCTTCAAACCTATTTTTTTCTTTTTTTAAATTGTACTTGAAATTGTAATTAAATCATAAAAATTAATGAATTAATAAATAAGTAAATATAGTAGAAGTCAATGAATGTAAAATATATTAAATGTAGTAAATAAATATATTTGCTTGACTGTATTTTTGTTTACTTGATTTGAATAATATAGTAAATATAGTAAAGTGAAGGAACAAGTACATAAATAATAAATGCATATAGTTGAAATAAATATATGTACCTACCTTTATTTATTTACTATTATTTAAATTTGCTAAATAAAGTATATGAAGTGAATAAATTAATGAAGTAAATATAGTAGTAAAAATATAGTAAAATAAAAGTAAATATAGCGCAAATAGTAAATATTTACTTAGCTGTATTTGTTTAGTTGATTGCTAAATATAGATAATATAGTAAAGCGAATGAATGAATAAGTAAATGAATATAGTTGAAGCAAAGAAGTTTAAAAAGTGAATGAACGAACGAACAATACACCATGTTGATGCAAAGTCATGATAAAATGTAATTTTGTACTGATATATGATTTGATTCGGTACAGCCCTGTTTTTTTTTCATGACTGTCATCTCCATACCGCATTGATGGGCTTTTGTTTGAATTGAATTCATCGGTCAGAGCTGATGATGACTTCATCAGCCCACTGACCTTCTCTCGCCACAGGGGCAGGATGACATGACCTACTCATCAGTCTATGACCCCTTCTGTGTCATCGTCTCCACTCTCACTCCCTGCGTTCACCGTTTATTAAGATACTATGAAAATACAGGAATTCGGCCACAGCCCCCGGCTCTAAACCATGTCCTGTAATCCTGCATATTGTCCTGGCCAATCACGTCCCTGAGCTTCATTTGTCCATGCGCTGCGCTGATGTGCGGTGGCAGAACAGGGTCTAGTTGGATGGCTGTTTGCTGTACTGATTTGTGTTCAGAGATGTGCAGAGACAGGCTGATTGTGACCTTGTAACACTGTCACTCCTCACTGAGATGGTAGTGTGGCCTGCAGGCCAATCATTTCCATCTACCCTGCTGCTCTTTTCTCTGGCGTTTCGTTTCATTTCACTGTCTCTCCTCCATCGCTCTCTCGCTCTGGCTCTGCTTTTTGCACTCTCCTGGGAAACAAAGTAGCCCGTATTAGCAGCCAATAGTGTATTCACACACACATACAAGTAGAGATGCACATTACCCACATTTCTGCTTCATGTAGGTCACTGGGGATGGATATTGTGCTGGAATGAAGCTCTCAGTATGAGGTCGTGTTTCGGAGCCTCTTAGTAATTCTGCTCGTCAGAAATGATCAGAGGTTTGAGGTTTGTGGAATAATATCTTATCTTATTTAAGATTTGCGCACAAACAAATGGAGATTATTGTATTGCATGCTCAAAAGCATGACATATTGCTGTAAAACATACTGTAAAAGAAGAGATTCTTTAAAATATCATTCACTGTTTTCCGTAGAAGAAAGTCATAAGAAATGATGGTTAATGGTGACTTTTAATTTGAATTTGATTTAACTGTCCCTCCATTAATTATTCTAGAGACACTACAAACAGGAAGCAGCCTCAATAAAATTAAATAATATAAAAAAAATAAAATAAATATTTGTTCAAATAAAATATAAAATAAAATAACTATTAATATTTTTTTAATTTTTGGTAGAAATCACAATGTTTTTGGTGGCTGTAGAAAGTCTTACCTTAAAAAAAAATTGAAAGAGTTATTGTCATAATCGTCATATTAACAAAATTGTCTAGTCTTGATAATATTCCACTCCCATATACTAAAACATGCATGTACATAACATGCTTGGCTATTTTGAGGATTTTGAGTAGTAGTACCGTAGGGTTGGCAGTTTGGGAATTGTAAATTTTGTATTACCCCACTTTGTTATTCAGTGTGTTTGGGACTTCTGACCATTTTGTTTTTCACTTCATTGTCCTTGTGAAATTTCCCTCTTGTCAGTGCTTGCCTGATATAATATTCCCACAAGACACGGATTTGAGCTTTGAATGGTTTTCAAGGCTGCCTTTAAAATTTCAAAAACATTTTTCATTTGGGAGTCGGAGGGGATTAATAAGCTGTCCAGTATGAGCTCTTTCTCCAAACTTAAGATGCGCTTTGAAGGGGGAGAGAAAATTTGACACTCTCTCGTCTCTTTGTCTTTCTCATCGGAGTGTTTCGATAGTTTGCAGCTCAGGAGTCAAACAGTAGAGCAGCACAAAACTTTAATTTGATAAAGCATAAATTTGTGCGGAGAGATACGGATTGAACCGAACAGTTCAAACACACTCCCTTCAATGGCCTAGTAGATTTAACAGAAATCTGGTACTTCAAAATGGGCACTTCGGTAAGTGGAGATGCGCTGAGAACTTTATTTAATCTTAAAAGCTTGTGGACTACCAGTGACATCTGTTCAACACTAGCTCAGCCTTTATTTATTTATTTATTTATTTATTTATTTATTTATTTATTTATTTATTTTAGTACCGATTAATTCACAATTAATTGCGATTTAAACAATGAATCATGATGAATCGCAATCAAAATAAAAGTTTTTGTTTACATAATGTGTGTGCTGTGTATATTTATGTATATATAAATACATGTGTATATGTATACACATACGTGTACATATTTAAGAAAAATGTTATGTTTATATATTAAATTTATATATAATGTAAATTATATGAAGATAAATATACATGTAAATATTTTCAAAATATATACTGTTTGTGTGTATTTATATATACATAATAAATATACACAGTACACACATTATGTAAACACAGTTTTTTGGATGCGATTTAATCGTTTGACAGCACTTTATTTATTTATTATACATAAACATACAGTTTATTTATTTAATACACATACATTTTTATTTTATTTATATATTTATTTTATTTTTATTTATTGAAATTATGTATATATTTGTAACTAATTTTATGTATGTATTTAATTAAAAATATGTTTTAAGTATTTGTTTATTTAAAAAAAACTACATTTTATGTATACTTGTTAAGTTAAATTAATTGAATGAATTAAAATAAATCAGTGTGCCCTAAACTTCTGCCTCTGTAGGCCACTCACTGGTTTTGGAACAGGCTTCATATCTGCCACCTCTATTTGGCTGGATGATAAACAAAACATTATCCTTCATTTCGATTTTCTCCAGCACTGACTTAGATGTCAACATTTAAACGAACCATAGGCCAGTCTATCAAAGTGTCTGCAAACCGTCTGAACTTAATTTAGCTCTAAGCAAACTGTGCCAACTGGCCAGCAGGGCTGCGTTCCACGAGCTCTGTTTATCAGCCTAGATGAGCGAAAGAGGAGCAATCAGCAGTTCTTATCCTCCGGTGGACTTGCACTGCTTACTGTAATTGTTGCTAGGCTACTGTATGGGGAGCCGCTTGCATTTTAATGGCCCTCAGTGGGCTTTGTAATTGAATTGGTATGCAGAAGAGAGACAGGCCCAACAGGCCCACTGTCTGATTAGAGGCTGATTGCACGCTGGGAGAAAAAACATTGTGTTGAATTATTTGCCATGGGTCTGTTTCTTGGCCCTCTTGGATGATGCTTGAATCCCAGAAGGGATTGTTTGAGGGCGACGGAAAAGAGTGATTGCACTCCGAGCGTTCATTAAAACTTGTTCGGTTAATGACAATGGACTTTTCAGCTAGTTTAGTTTTATTGATTCTACAGCAATACTTAATGACTGAAAATGAGATGTTTTTATGCCAAAGTGTGTCTTTACTAACATATAGATTGAGTTATGATCAGTAGCTGCTGCTGAAGTATTCACTGAAGTGTTTACTGCAAGCTTTTCTGTGTCATTCTAATCAGTGTTTTTGGCTCTGACTCCTGGAGACTTTTAGTTTATTATTATTTTTTAAGTGTACTCTCCCACTCAACGTTAAAATAAATATATTGAAGACAAAAATAGAAACACAGGCCAGACTGTGGTCTTTCATAATCATGATCTAGTGTTTTCAGAGTCTCACAACAGCTGGGCTTTTCGGTAAATAATGCTCCACTTGAACTCCATCTCTACAAGCTTATTTTGATGGAACACTTGATAATTTAACACTGAAAACAAAATTATTTTCTTAATTAAATAATTTAAAAATAAATTAATTTTATTTGTAAAATAATTTTATATTTTTGTTATTACAGTGAAGGTGTATTACAGTATTTATTTTGAAATATATTATTATTATTATTATTATTATTATTATATAACAATTGTTTTGTGCAGACCTACAAAAACTTTCTTAAATTACGCTTTAAATTGGAATTGCAATTTTTATTAAAAAATCACAATTGTATTTTTACTTAAATTGTGCAGCCCTACAATGTCATTTTAATAAATTGTTTACCCATCCGGACTGTAGCCACATTCAGAAAGTCCAAACTGAATTTTAAATCTGAATTTAAATCTAGTAAAAGTGCGACAATGTGATTTAAGCTCTGAAACCACTGAAACTGTCATTTTTCACCTCTTATTTGCATGACATTGAACACTTCTCAACTGTTTGATGCTCTTACTGTTTGGTCCACTCTACCTTCAATCCCACAATCCCTTGAGCTTGCCGCTCAGCTCCCATAGAGAATGAATTAGAATATCCCACTCAGCTCCGCACCAATGGACGTGCACGGTTAGCCAAAAGTCTTTGGATGTAACTTTCCTCTCGTCGGTGTGTAGCTCAGAATGTTTGGGCTGGCTTTCTGCAGCCCTTATGTGGCACTTCAGTACCTCATGGAGTGTTTTGCTGATCAGCTGTTGTGAAACGACAGATTGGAGCGGGCCGGTGTGCACACTTTTTCCCTGCTCAGCACTGCTGCAAACACTGAATAAGCTTGATGGTGTGTAAATGCTCAATATTAGCAGAGCACGGGTAAGCGGCTCTATTTTCCAATTGTTGATCTGGTCTTAGTATCTGTAAACTGTTAGTTGGTGTTTGTGGTTTTTAGCCACTGAGAGGTCAAAAGTTTTCGCTGGTGTGATTTGGCTGTGGCGCCAATTCAAGGCCAACCGAAAGAGCGCTCAAAGAGTCAATTTAGTCTTATCAGGAACGCTCACCTTGCACTGTGCCTCTGCAGTCATGCGGAGAAGCCACTAGCGGATTGGTTTCAGTGGGAATGGAGGGAGAAGAGACGCACGCTTCTCTCCTGCATCTTAAACAGTTGGGCTATCTCATTAAAGCCAGTTGTTTCCCTGACACTGCAGGCGATCCCTGTCATCTCACCCCTGGAGCCCTTTGTCTGTAGTCCTCTCTCGAACTCAAACATGTAACGCTGCAGAATGAGGCTGTTTAACTGCAGATGTGTTCACTTGTGCTATAGGCAAATTACAATCGCCTGTCACTGAAACTGCAGAAATTAACTAGAAATCTGGCATGTTATGGCAGACTCCTAATGACATATTCAATATCGGGTCTCTGTTGCTAATTAGGAAATACTAAGAGATTGAATTGAATTCATTCAACAACTCGGAAGTCAATTAGTGACTTTATCTATATTTTCTCAAAATATTTTTTTAGAATTTTAGCCACAGGGCTTTTATTAATGTCGTGCACAGCTGTTATTATGTATATATTACTTTTTTATTTATATATATTTATTTTATTATTTATTTTACGAAAAAAATACATGGAATTTATACAGGCTTAGAAATGGGCATACTGTACAAGTCAAAACATGTTTTTAAAATTTTCAACCTACACTGGAAAAAATAAATCCATAAAATAACAAAGTACTGGCAGCTCATTACACACAACATTATCCATTAATTTTACGGACATTTCTGTTAACTCCTGTTTTTTTGTTGTTTTTTTTTTAAAAATGCAATGAAGTGTAAAATTCAAAATACTGGTAAAACACCTGTAAAAAATAAAATAAATATGAAAAATCCCGTCAGATAATACAGGATATTTTGCCCCATTTTTACAGATTTTTTAAAATTGTATTTTAGCTTTTTTAAATAGTTTTTTGTTGTTGTAGCTTTTACCAAATAGTTTATTCAATGTCAATTTTGACACAACCTCGTCTATGCTAATAGTGCTACTTAGCTTGCAAGCGTAATTCAAACCAAGTATGGGAGGACGAATGGGGGGGGGGAGTAAGTCACGCATCAAGCAGAGCCAGTAAACACCCAATTACATGGTTATGCGAGCCGTTCATGTACTCATCAAGTGCATGAAGGTAATGCCAGCTCTGCCTTTCTCCGGTATTCACACTTCGACAGTTAATGTAACAACCATGCAGATGACAGTTTATATTGCCATCAAAACTAGGGCTGTCCAATTAATCCAATTCGATTATCATTCACATCTAGTCAGTAAAGCCGGTTTCGTGATTAGTAGTAAATCACCATCAGCTGCTTTCAGATGGAGCGGCATTTACTACACAGAGCCGTAGTTCACTGACAAGCTAGGCAATATCGCGTTCATAATCGAAGGCGATTCGTCTGATGATGGGGATTTACTACTAATCACGAAACCGGCTTTACTGACAAGATGCGCATGATAAGCGAATTCGATTAATTGCACAGTCCTAATCAAAACCATTAAAAAGTACCTTGCTTGTACCATGATACAAAGATAGTAATGCCATGGTAATCTGATAGAGTTTCAGAAATTTGATTGATTATCACGTTCATATATTCCATGTTATTCTTATTGGCTTTTGAAGTGTTTTGTCTGTGGCCTTTAATTTCATCAGTAGGATCGGAGGAAGCAGACCCATGTGTTACGGAGCGTCACAGAACGAGCTCTATTCATCTTCATTGTCCTCTTTCATTCTTGCTCTGTTTACTCTGGCAGAGAGCGAGCGATTCTATTATTATTCCTGCATGTAACCTAGTGTTGAGCGATGCCATTAGGAGCCAGAGCGCTAGAAATATACTTAAGTATACAGCATTCATAAGATATGTTTTTAAATCCAATAATCCTCATTCACGCGGGCTGTTACCGCAGATCTAGGTCACAAAGACCAATGGCTGAATGGAATTGCGATTCTGAAAGCACACGCTCTGTGCTGGCTCCACGAAGCTCACATATAATGCAATGCAGTGCAATACACAATCTATGTATCATGTGAGGTGAGAATATTGTGTATTAGGGGGATGAAACCAGTTCTGTTAAGGTCAAGAGTTTGTAGTGTGTTTGTTTAGTCATAGACGGCGTTTTCTGGATTGAAATCAATGGCTGAACACCTGCTGATGGTAAAATAACTCTCCATGTTCAATTTGGAAGAAAAGAGGATTGGATTTTTCTTTTGAATGACAGCTGAATCTATTCACTGAGGCCTTGAAAGGCAGCATTGTCTGGCCCATCTGCTATTTGTGTGTGAAGCTGCAGTTGTTATGCTATGCTAAGGGACTGTACATGTTTGCACGAGTCGAATTTTTGCCCATTAATGGTGCCACTGAGGTGGTCTTGTCATTTGCCTGACAATCTCTCTTTTGGCCCTTCGACAAATAACAAATAGCCAAGGACATTCGCCTTGTTATGTTGAGTCCTGCATCCCAGGCTACGCTTTTCTACAGAGGCTATTCTGAATTCCTTTCTTTCTGACATTTAACTGTCAAGATGTCTTCATCTTTGGTATCTCTGTTTACTTCCTCTAGTGCTTTGCTGTCTCTAGCCCTCTATCTGTTTGTCTGGTGTCTGAAGGAAGAAGGGGGAAAGTGTATTGCTGAGTGTTGAGTTAGGAGCCGTTGAGATTTAATTAATAAGAGTACTGGCTGGTAGGGAAGAATGTCACCACGCTTGTGACCTATATCAGAAGGAGGATGTGGCTGATAGCTGAATTAGGAAGTTGCTACGTGTGTAACTAAACCAGTTCTGCCCAGTGATACCCCTTAGTCATGGTTTCACTTAGTTGTGAATACTGACTCGTAAGAGGGACTAATATGTTAATTAGGGCCCTATGAAATCTGTTTTATTTATTTTTTTTCCATTTTAATTTTTCTGAACTCTGTTTTAATGTTTTAACATTTTTAAGGCCCAATGAAATTATTATTTTTTTTCTCAAATTCAGTTTTATTTTTACTATATTCTTTTTTCTGTTCATTTTCTGGATTCAATTTGAATGGCTTCATCAAATATTAATGATCGAAAGTATCTCTAATTAATTGGGTTTTATAAAAAATAATATACTACCAACCCCTCCCCCCAAAAAAATACTGCATTGTATATTTACATTTTTCTGCTAAATAAGTTCTGCTAAATATTTTTTTCTGGTAAATATTCCTTTAAAAATAATATTTTAATAATAATTTTATTATTAGTCGCAGTACTATCATTACATTAAGTAATACTTCTGTCATGGTTTCTTCAAATTAAACTGAACTTTTATTTTGACAGGTTGCTGTGAAGACCATTAAATTTCCATTTGTATATGACATTTTTCCTTAAAAGAAACAGGAAAATGCTCATGAAGTGACTCTCAGAACAGTTCTGGAGATTGTTTGTGTTTATGTACTCGTATATTTAACTGGCAGAGGCTGAAAACATAGCAAGCATCACCAAAATTTGGCAAATTCTGTGACATTCCGCATTATACAGTAAATTACGTTTTTATGGCTTGATTCCGCGATTCTGTCCGTGTTTTCTGCTTTGCGGAAATCATAGGGCCCTAGTTAATGAGTGAAGTAGGATTGGAATATTATGAGGATGAAGATGTCACGTGTTCCTGCATTAGTGAAGCTGGTGCTCACTTTTTTTTTTTTCTCCTGGTTATTAAAAAAATCTTAAACCCAAATTTCACTGTGAACTAACAGCTCTGACACAGCTTGGACTCCAGTGAACAAAACCTCCTTGTGACTCAGAATGCTTCAAGGGGACAGACCGCTTTGAATGTGAACCTCCATGTGATTGTGATTTGGGAATTGTATGTGCCGGTTTCACTGTTGGTCTGTACTTAAACCAGTAAGCTTCTGTTGGTGGTTTAGTGATACTGAGACAATGAGTTTCTTTACAGTTTTCACTTTTTAATCATTTCTAGAATGATTTCTGAAGGATCATGTGATACTGAAGACTGGAGTAATGGCTGCTGAAAATTCGGCGTTGCCATTGCAGGAAAATAAATAAAGTACAATTATTTTAAATTGTAATACTACACAGTATTACTGTTTTATCTATATTTTTGCTCACATAATTGCAGCATTGGTGAGAATGAAAGAATTTCAAAAATCTTACCGCCCCTGTACTGTATTACACCTAGTGCTCAGGTTTATAGTTAGAACTGAAGAACCGCATAGATATCAAGTCAGTGTATTCATTCTTAGACTTAACATGGCTTAAAGTTCTTATCTTTATAATGGAAGTATTTATCAGTGCCTTTTATAGACAGAAATCACATAGTGATGATATGAGGTGTGTATGACAGTCCTGCTATTTTAAGAAACAATTCTTTTCAGATAAGGTGATTAAAAAAAATGTGTTAACTTTTGTTAACTAAACAAATATGCCCATTGAATTTTATGTAATCATGTGTAATACAGGTTTAATCTATAGTGTTATTGTCAACAAGTCTCTGTTTCACAGTAATTAATTACCAATCATAGAACAATATTTTTTTTGTGAAGTGTATTTATTTCTCTGGGTGTATTTATTTGGATAAACAGAAAATGCTGGAATTTAGGTCAGCTTTCCTTGAAATATCTTACTGAATCATTAAAGATGTTGTTGATGAAAAGCAAGCCTTATTTGGGCATTTCATGACTTTTTCCTGTATTCCAGCTGAGCATAACACTCTTCTCTAAGGAAGGACATAATCAATTTATGTTCTTAGTCTGAAATTGTTGTTTGTTTGCCTAGAGTAGGAATATTTGAAGCTATATATTCATTGAATATTTAGGTATATATTGTTTGGTTGTTTCCCAGGCGTGATGAAATCACAATAATATTCCAAGTTTTAAGCGTTTTCCTAAGCACAACCTATGTTTGTTTCTCTGCAGGGCCGACATGTCAAAACAGGTCAACTGGCTGCCATCAAGTGCATGGATGTCACAGGGGTGAGTTTATTTTTATTTCTACCTCAGTATTGACCTCTTATTATGATCTGAAGCTGTTGAGGTCTTTCACCGACAAGATGTCAAAGCCTCTTGGAGTCCTCTGCTCAGATCTGCAGGTTTATTTTAGGCTTAGTTGATCTTATTTTTGACGTTTTATTATATCCATATATCCTCAAGGCTTAGTTTTCTCCTCATTAGCTCTCTGGATGATAAAATATGATGTCGTCTTAATAACCTTTTAGCATCCCTCTTTATAATAGGACAGAAACGATAAGGCTACAATGTCTTCTGTGTTTTTAAAGTAGAGTTTCCTCAGGTGACAGTCATTGGGCTGCAGTGCTGGCATATGAGTTGGGAGTGAATTTTTTTTATTTGGGCGCAGTATTTCAGTCACGTCTGCTCTTTTTAACGGCAGATTTTTCCAATCTATCTTTTTATTTTTTAATTTAAAGTCAATTTAGCATTTAATAAGCTGTTGTAGATTTTGAAATACCGTAGCGAATTCAATTCACAAGCTGTTATGATTTCACTGGCCACCGTTGGTTGTGTTTGTAATGGCTTGTGGCTGCCCCCTGTTATTTCAGGGTGAATAACGCTTGATTAGCAGGTTACATGAATCCTTGTTTTGTAGGACGAATGCCTTCCATATACTATAGACTATGGCTGTTTCAAAACCTTGTCGACTGCCTTCATAGACATCATTTTAGACAATGTATGAGTGTTTGTAAAATGCCTATGATGCTCAAAAATGCTGTCTAGGTTGGCAGTGCAGTAGGTTTTGAGACACATATTATAAACAATTTCAGGACTCCCATGAAAAACTGGAATTTTAAAAAAGGTTTTCTAGACCTAGGGAAGTTATAGAAATTTCTACAGTTAATATAAATATTCTAATTATGCTTATCTCTGAAAAATTTAGAAAATAAATAAAAATAAAATACACATAATAATAATAATAATAATAATAATAATAATTCTGGTCAATACAGATAAGCTGATAATTACTTTCCTGAAGGCTGCTAACCAATAAATTGAAATGATACAAGTGATTTTAGGTATCACAACATTATATTACTATGTACTGTATAAAAAAAAAATGGATATTCATTATCAGATTTGTTAATGAATGCATTTAGCAGTATTATTAGTGTTTTGAAAGATTAACTTTAAGTAAGCATTAGATGGAGAAAAATTAGCATTAAATGAGCATTAAATGTCTAATATCTACCAATAATGATAAATTAATCTACAAGTCTATTATACTATAACAAATATAATGCATAACTTATGCATGATAATATGCATTTCTTATATGTAACTGGCTTGAAAGCACTTTTTTGTGCAGTATCCTATAAGATGGTTTTCAAAATCATCTAGTAAACACACATGCCTCAAAGTCCTGGAAATTCATTGGTCAGGTGATAAGGGAATCCAGTTATCAGGAATGGTTGTTCCTGGAAATTATGTGTTTGACCTGTAGGGAATGAGAGAGCAGATAGAGAGAGTTGTCATTAGCTCAAATAGCTGTTCATCAGCAGAGTCCAGCATGCTCTTGAGAAGAGCTCATTGAGTTGGGGGGCTTGAGGGGCTCCCAGAGGGACACTCCAGTCAGGATGTAATTCTTGGGGCCAAGAGCTAATCCTGTGCTCTCTGCCCTCCTTCCCCCATCTACTTCATGTAAAAGCACCTGCATCTGTAAGTGGGCCATCAGCCCTTATTATAGTTCGCTGGAGTGGTCCCACAGGCCTCAAGCTTTACTTCAGAGAGTAGGGATATATCCCATGATTCCCTGCTGCATGTGTCTTGACAGGAGGAAGAGGAGGAGATCAAAGCTGAGATCAACATGCTGAAGAAATACTCTCACCACAGGAACATTGCCACCTACTATGGTGCCTTCATTAAAAAAAACCCTCCCGGTGTGGACGACCAGCTGTGGGTGAGTACCGTGTCTCAGTGTGCCAGTGGAGATAGAGGTAGTGTATCCATCTGTGCTTTAAACACACTGCCCTGTGCATATGTTCTCTTTTATGGGCCTATGAGGAAGTGTATGATAAATAGGCCTTGAATGAACATTGATGAACAGGAATCAAAGCACCGTTGTCTCACCTACAGACTTGTTGTCATGGAGAGTTAATGGAGTTCTTTGCTGGGAAAAGTTAAGGACTTTGTAAAGGCTGCGAAGACTTTTTGTAAAGATTGGAATAATAGAATGTGTCTTTTTATGTACTTTTCTCACTGAGTTGTGTGTTGATGTGTGCTTGAATGTAGTGGCTGAACAATATAGGATTTTCAATACCCAAAGCCAATATTTAGAGGTGAGGTTGATCTATAACAATATAATGCTGATATAATATAAATCGTTGGTTCTCAACCAGGAAACCGGGTTGCAGAAATATTCAAAATTTAAATAAAATATTAAATCAATTTTATTGTATTTGAATTTCATTTCTTAAATAGATTGAGAACCACTGCTATAAATAATATTTTTATTTAATTATACCAATGAGACTTATTTTACACAAAATTCACTCAAGGCTCACTGGAATATATTTAATTATACTCACTGTATACAATAGTAATAATCCAGTAAATTTAATTTTCCTGTGTTTTAATTACACTATTTGTCAAAATTACCTGAAAATGAGTGATCTGATTTTTGAAAGACTGGTTTGTCTGAGCTATGCTCAGATTTGCAGAAAACCTGAATGTGAAAATTGATATCAATTACATATAAAACTTCAAAGTCATTTTCACAGTTCCAGTGATGTAGTTACTGTATTTTGCCTTTGTAGTGATAGTGTTTGGCCTACACTCTCAGACAAAAAGTATAGAACTGTCACTGGTGCGGTACCCTTTCAAAATGTACTAATATGTACCTGTAAGGTACTAATATGGGCACATGTACTTTTTTAGCTTTTGTATAGGGTACCACCCCAGTGACAGCTGTTTATCTTTTTTTACTGAGAGTGTATAATGAAGTAAGTAATGATCTCAGTAATGAGTAAAGTCGAGAGGGCATTATTTACATCTGCTGTCTATACTTATTCTTTCACTTAATCTCCCACTCTAGTTTACTTTTCTCGTCCATATTTTCTTCTCCTGCCAACTCTTTTCCTCTTTCACTTCCCTTCTCTTCCTCAGCTGAAAGACAGGACAGGTCTGATAGTGGCAGGGTAATTTGTGTTGTTTATCAGCGGCTGCAGGGACACACAGGGGCACGTAGATGAATAAAGATAGACATCGCAGGAAATGAAGTGCATTTGTGGCACATCTCAGCACTGAGTGACAGCTCTTGAATGGGCAGACCTTTCAGATGAAGGGTGACATTCCCACTGCTGTAAGACTCGAGGGCCACAGACCTCTTCAGTATTCCCTCTGACCTGCCAATCAAAAGCTTAAAGACAGAGATTGGGTAAGAAGCTTTTGGCATGATCAAGTGATTGAAACCCACATTCAATTTTGCTCCTGCTCTTCAGGTAGTTGGCGTGCATGTTTCCAAGGGAATTCATTCACTCTTGCACTCAGCTTCAGTGCCGTTCTTGCATAAGCACTTTCTATTTTACGATTGCTCGCACCGACTTTCTCGCACTAACTTAACAGTTAACACAGCAGTTAGTGCTGTGGACTCTGAATTAAGCTTGAAGCCTATAAATTACTCCTTCAGTTTTGTCCTAGCGCACAAAGATTAGTTTGCAGCACATTGCACATTCTTT